>JBBBVU010000022.1:15636688-15648250 GCA_037177055.1 Atherinosoma microstoma | reverse complement strand
CATCCATCCATCCATCCATCCATCCATCCATCCATCCATCCATCCATCCATCCATCCATCCATCCATCCAATTTATCTACTGCTTATTCCAGTTTAGGGCCGCAGGGAAGCTATCCCAGCAATTAGCCATTCACACTCGCACTCCTAGGTAGAGTTTAGAGTGACCAATTAACCTAACACGCACGTCATTGTGGGAGGAAGCCGGAGCACCCGGAGAGAACCTATGGATACACGGGGAGAAAATACAAACTCCACACAGAAAAGTTGTTTGAAGCCCTCCCCACCCGAGGCTCAAACCAGCAGCCTTCTTGCTCTGAGGTTTGTTATTTTCACACATTTTTCTACCTTAAAGATCCATTTCGGAACTTTCCCATCTTAAAACTGCATTCCTGACCTGTTTGATGGCACAGTAACATTATTTCTGGAGCCATCGCTGCCCAGCAATGTCCCGAAGCTAAGAAACCACACTTTCTAACTTTTTCTTCCAGTGAGCTGTGTCAAGTTGCAGCTGACTTTTGCTTTACGTGCTGCATCACACGCTAGCAAGTGGATATCAACACCAGCCATTTTGAACGTGTACAGTGACTCATTCAGCAAAGAGGCGCAAGAAAATATTATCAGAAGAAGAGAGGAAAAGAAAGAGAGGAACAGAGCAAGAGATCATCATCAGAATGTCTTTTACTGGCTGGTGAGAGCTCACAGTACAGGGAGGATGCGACATGGATGCTGTCATAATGTTTGTCTGAACATTGGGAAACTAAAATCAATTGTAATTTCACTGAGGAATTTTTGCCATAACTTTAATTTCTTTACATTAGTACTTAATATTTGATGCAATCACACTCAAATCACCAGAGTGGGTGAATTTTCCAGAAGGAATTTTCTCTACATTGTTGGCCAAAATGCAATAACACAGTGACTATCTATTAAATGTTAGGTATTTTCACTCCAAGATTATATTGATCTGTGTCTTTTTACAGTCTTACCTCATGGCAGTAATGTTGACAGACTGTATTAGGTGTTAAGAGATAGAAAAAGAGCCTTTCAATAGCAAAAATCCCTATCACTGACTTACTTTTAAGAAGAAAATGATGAAAACAAATTAATTTATATTTTGATATTGATATTCTTGTAAGATAGCATGATAAATAAAATCCTTTGAGCATCTGAATTTTCTTCAAACAGACATTGTTTTTCCATCCCAAAAGTCAAAGCTTTAAATATATGGTGTAATTATTTAACCAAATTCTTTGAAAAAAACAGAACAAACAGAAACGAACAAAAAGAACAAAATATGGACTTCTGTGTTAAGCTTTGGGGAGTACTATCCCATCATTACATTGTTTAAACATCTACAGGAAATCTGAATCTGTCTTGAGATTTCCTGTATTTTCCATCCATTAATGACACAGCTGGAATCCTAGATTTCCCAGATCAACCTTTTCATACACAAAAGCCTCTTTTTTTCTACACATTATTTAACAAGTTAACTAACAGTGAATGTACCAAGTGTGTGATTCTTGAAGTGAATCACCAGTAAAATGTTTTGAATTATGAATAACTTACCTAGGGATAGGGCAGGATGAGCAAAAGGAGACAAGTGCGCCTCTTATCAACAGAACTGCTGTGTACTCGAAAGTCAGCTATCACTACAATTGTTTGCTCCTGTTCCCCTCCCTTAAGTTTTTTTCTTGCCTCTCTCGGTTTCTCTTTTTGTCTGGTTTAGCTTTTCTCGCTCTCTCACTTGAGATAGAGCTATGTTATCTCTGCCTTGTGGACCTGTACTTTTCCTCCTCCTTCCTGCTGGAGATTTTCCTTCCATTTATTGATCACTCCTGTAAATCTTTTGAAGCAAAGTGGATCTCAGACGCAGTCATCATCATTTTTCAGTTCTGCAGTATTGATCCACTGCAAGCTAAATGGCTAAACATCATATGCATAGCCATTTGTCACATGCATTTGTCTGACAAATACGTGCAATGACAGTTATAATTTTCGGAAGCAAAAAAACAACAACAAAAACAACAAAATAAAAGAAGATATTTTTGGCTCATTCAGCTGAGACAAGAATCCATGTCGAAACTGCTGTCAAAAGGGAGCTATGAAAGAGCTCAATCATGAATAGTTGCCTTAAGCTTTCACCAGCATGTATTCAGCCTCACAATTTAAAAGAAAAACTGATATAAAGACAGTATATTAAAAGTGTTCCAAGAAGAGTTTGTACAGTAAGCATGGATTAATATCAACTACAAACAAATTAGGAAACTGCAATAATTGTAAATAAAGAATTATGCATAAAACATTAATGCAGATCTTTTTGAGGCTTTTTTGCTTTTTAAAATGAAAGAACAAGCTCTGAGACTTTAAGATGTCTTGGAGACCACTATCTTTAATCTCATATAAACAGGAAGGAATATGACGGAATCTCCCATTTCCTTATCTTTGTATAATTGTTTCCTTTTTTTCAAATAAAGGAAGCAAATCTCACAGGGAGAAAAAAACTTTTGAAACAAATAAACAGAGGTCTTAACAAGAGGTGCACAATATTGTTTTGCAAAAATTATGAAAACAATGAACAGTATTGGCATTTTTTTAATCCGTCACAAAAAATAAAGACATACAATGTTAATTGGAAATTGATATCATTTTCAAAATTTAAATCAAATCAAATCAAATCAAATTAATTAATTTTAAAGTGTTTTTCATGCATAAGCAATAAACTATTTATGCATATTTGAATTAATGAAATGAAATAAAATGTATATGCCTTCACACAACAGTATATAACAGAAATTTAACAACACACACCTCATTATAGTCTCTTTCGCCCACAATCATACACTCACACACATAAACAACCATTGACTCCCATCCTTAGTTACTGTCTCTTAACTGAATAAAGGTAAAAATTACCAATAAAAATAAACATCTGGCTTGACGCTGCTGTGAGAAAAGGATATTTTGGGGATCCATCCACCAGCCAGCCCACCCAGGACTACAAAGGGAGCCAACACAGGAACCACCCAGATCAGTGCGCCGGGGTCCATTCCACAGCCGTAGGGCTGCAGTGCAGGACCCCCAGCTACCCAGACAGGGGCGATCACCGTAGCAACAACCCTGCAGACTGAGCAGGCAAAGCCACTGGTGTAGGATCCCCATGAGGAAAACACTGGTGGTAAAAAGTACAAGATCAAATACACTTAACGACAATAACAGATAAGAGCAGGAATAAAAACATACCAAAAATAATAAAATAGAATAAAATGAAAAAAGATAAAAAAAAGAATAAAATAAAATGTAATAAAATTCAGTTAAAGGCTAAACTAAAAAGATAGGTCTTGAGCCTCTTTTTAAAAACATCAACAGTCTCTGCTGCACTGTTCCTGTTCTGGCAGGCTGTTCCACAGACGAGGGCCGTAATAATGGAACAAGGCCTCACCGTAGGTTTTAGTCCTAACTCTAGGAACAGTTAAAAGGTCGGTACCAGAGGGTCCGCGAAGGCCCATAATTGGAAAGCAGGTCAGATAAGTGAGAAGGTCCAAAACCATAAAGAAATTTATAAACCATTAAAAGAACCAAAATCAATCCTGAAACGTGAGCCAGTGCAACAATTTTAAAACTGGTGTAACGTGTTCCTGCCCTCTGGTCCTTGTCAGAACTTGTGTCACAGAGTTCTGAAGTAATTGTATGTTAAAAATACTCTTTTTGGGAAGACTAGAGAGCAGGGCGTTACAATAATTCATACTACAAGATATAAAAGCATGCATCTCCGTGCTGGCAAGAGAGAGATATGGTGGACTCTGGTAATGTTTTTAAAATGAAATCCTGTCTTTGTTACATTCAATATGTGGAATGAAATCCAGCTCAGTGTTGAATAGTACACCCAGATTTCTCACACACTGAGAAGGTTTAAAATTCAGCAGTTTTGGAAAAATTGCCTTTCTCTTGTCTTCAGGACCAATAATTAAAACTTCTGTTTTGTCCTGGTTGAGCTGTAAAAAAGGTTGTGCGCCTTAATTAGGAGAAAACATGACCAAGTACCTTGGACAAAACTCTCCAGTGTCTCCTCAGGTAAAAACAATGATTCATGTATGTTAAAATCAACATGTTGCTGAGATAAAAGGTTGAATCTGAGCATATGTGTTAAACCAGGTTTTATAGCAGGAATGGCATTCCAATAACTAAAGATGCTTTTGAAATTACAACCCTAAACAATTACTGTCTGTACTTAATGAAATACCTATCTATTTAATTAATAATGCATTTATGTATTATTTAATTAAGAAGCAAGCCATGATGGATTACAGTAAAACAATAATATGAGATAAAATGTTCAGAAATATAAACATAAACATACAACACACACAATATAAATGGTAATTGTACTGTATACTTTGGATTATTTTCATACATCAAGAAATATGAGAATTACAGGATACAACAGGTAATCACAATATCTTTTTTATTTTAGGAAAAAAAAGAAAAGAAAGAAAAACAAGTCTTTATGTTTTTCCACTCATTTATTTTTCTGAAATAACTTCACAAACCTTAATTTTCTTTTAAACATTTTTTATCATGAGTCATGCCAATACACCAGACATACAAGAATACACAAATAAACATGATATGAATTAATAAAGACATGCATTTCTTTCATAACATCATCTGAAAAATGATTGAAATCCCAAGGTTAATCCAATATCTTAAAAATGTAATGTCAGTATCTGACATATCAGTCTTCTGAATCAGAAGCTCGGGTTCACCTTTTCAAATGTGAGCCTCTCCTATATTTCCTGAGCACTTCTGGATGCCTGAGGATGGCAAAAAAAGTCAGTGGATGATGACAAACACTGGGCTGATGTAAGTTACTTTTCATGATCAGGACAAGATGTGAAAATGACAAATGACAGAAAGAAATGTACATTTCTTTTCACATGTATCATTTCTAATGTGATTCAAAACCATTTTAAATTAACAGTATTTTAATTAACTCCATTAAAAGTCTTGCAGTCCCAATTCATGTAAAATGTTTAACTATGTTGTCAAAATAATGTTTTATCTAATCTTACTCTTATTTTATTGGTGAGCAATGATGGTATGCCTTATTTAGCAAAGAACTACTACATTGAAAAGGATATAACTACTTACATGTACCTTTTTGGATTTCAACAGAACTCAGGATCTGTCCTCTTTCAACATGCGCAGAATTGACTCAGGATGTTTGCATACTACTCTCTCACTTGAAATCAGAATAAAAGCTTAGTTTGGATGCCTGACAATATAATGGAGCTTATATACTTTTTTTTTCATGTGAAGAACACGGCCAACCTGTTTAGAAACTAGGCAGTGCATGACAAAAAACAGAATGCCCTGAAAACTGCCTAAAATGATAAACAGATAAGATATCAGTACAGTGCCCTTTTCAAACTGGAAACAAACAGAGATCCACATTGTGCACAGTATACAGAGCTGAGCCACTGCAGTTATGCTGAATGCCCTGCAAGACGAAAGAAGAATGCATTCTCTTAAGTCAGTTCCTGGGCACTCTTAAAACTGCATGGTGAAATATGTCTCAGTTATTGCGGAAAGCTTGTGGCTTACTGGTAACTTACCTTATTTCCTGCTTGCTGTTAAGGTCTGGATTCAAATCAAATCAAATCAAACTTTATTTATAAAGCGCTTTTTTCATGCCAGAGGGAACACAAAGTGCCTTACATAAAAGAAAAAATTTAAAATGCATATAGAATAAAACAAGCCCTCATGCATCATTAAATTCTTACAATGATGATGACACAGGTCGGGCTAAGAAACTTCAGAGGGATTCCAGGTTTAGCCAACAACTGAAATGCATGTTGAGAGTTTATTGAGTAAACAGTCAGTGGTTCTCATCCTGAGGTCATTGTGATTACTATCCACACATTGTCCCTATTTTTAAGAAAAAAAGCTGGAGACAAGACTCACCCAGCGGATCAATGGAGCGGATCAATGAGAGGGTCAGGATGCAGATGAACAGGCAAATTAATGAAATAGATAGGCCCACCGAGGTAATCAGCTGCAACTCAAACTTGTTCTGCTGGAAGAAACGATAATAATGTCAGCATAGACATAAATGGACTTACATTTTAAAATTTGCTCAGAAAGATCCTATATGTTAGTCATTTTACCTCGACCTCATAGAGGGCCATGAGCACAGCAAAGCTACTCAAGTGGTTACAGGAACAAACAGTGTATTTCAAGTTAGACTCCACCACACTGCAGCCACGAGATGACCATGTCCCATCATTCTCTGAGGAATCACATTATTATAATAATGCGTAAAAAGCCAGAATTGTGCATTTTTGTTTATTTAATGCTTGTTAATTTCCATACAATCTTTGGAAGTTGAGGATCTTTTGGTCCCTGGGGTAGTAATAAACGGCCTGATGAGCCTCAGAGAATACTGCATTAAGTCCAGAAAAGTGGAGACTTTCCTGTTTTCATTGAGAGCTCTACTGGACAAGAGCTCATCAACCATGGACATCGGACACTACAACCACAAGAGAGGAGGAGTAAAGGAACAACATGAGAGTGTCAAACTCACACAAGACTTTCAGGCTGCATAGCATTGCATAAACAGCCTAAAAGGGTGTGCAGCACTCACATCTGAACACCGTCTGACAGAGTTTGAGGGGGTAGCACTTCCTGTTTCAGTTCTGGTTGGGGGAACTTCAAGTTTTTTATTTTTTTTCTCTCACAGTGAGACATTTCTGTCAGTCATTTGTACCTTTAGTAAGCTCTCTTCATCCATCTCTTTTGGATTTTTGCTCTCTGAGCTCCCGACCGGTTTTATCCAGCTGCATCAAATGATCATGGACAATGGCAAATGTCAGTGAGAGGGATTCAGAACCCTGAATAACTCTTGAAATAGGCATTGCAGACACTTCCTGCCTGTGGTGCACACTGGTACAATCTGGCCCTTATATAGCTGTGAAAAAAATAGCTCTCATGCCGATAGAGGAAATGGCCTCCTGATAAATGATTGATGAACCTTAAAGAAAATGCAGCTGCAAGTTAATTCCTTTATTTTGATCACTCATGTGAAACGAATGCTTCCGACATTTATTAGTAAATATGTCACACCAAACACAACCAAACTTACCAACTGGCACCAGTTAGCCTAGCCTAAATTTAACCATCTTATTTCCATATAACATGTATAACTTTACAATCAATTGATGACCACACAAAATAATTTTTCACTATTCAAAACTACTTGGATTTTAACAACAGGTTTTTAATTCACTGTATTTCAGTATCAAAGCAGCTATACATTTTGCTAATCTAAGTATCTCTACCTTGTAGACCTTCATTTTCCATCCTACTTTCTTGCTGAATAGTTTCCTTCCATCAACTGATCACTTATGTTGATACTTTGGAGCAAAATGGATCTCAGTCATCATTTTTCAGATTTGCCGTATTGATCAATTTCAAGCTAAATGGTTAAATAGGCATATTCAAAGTAATTTCTTACTTAATGTTTTTGTTCCTCAAATGTGCAATTACTCTTTTCATTTTATAAATCAAAAATACATTAAGAGATCAGCAGGTGAGACAAGTATCCATGTCAGAAAAATAAAATCAACAATCTTTAGAGAAATTCAAAAGAACCCAATCCTGAATAGTCACCTTAAGGTTTCACCTGAATGTACTGAACGTTATCATTAAAATAATTTTAATTTGAGGGGCAGTATCAGCCTGCACAGTAATGTGATGGCTAACATGCCTCACAGCATGAAGGTTCCTGGTTTAAACCTGGCTCGTGCTTTTCTGTGTAGATTTAGCATGTTTCCGTGTGCAAAGGTATTCCTTCTTCGCCCACAGTCCGAAACCCTGCATGTTTGGTTAATTGGTCATTCTAAATTGTCCCTAGGGGTGAGTGTGATTGTGCAGGGATGTTTGTCTCCGTGGAAGCTGCGCTAGCCACACATTTAGCTGTGTTGCTCATCATACAGAAGCAGAATTCTTTCAAATTGCTCAGATTATATTCAAATATATTTCATATTTGGAAACTTTACACATGTAGACTACATATACTTCAATATGCCTCAACAGTAAGGCAAGGCAAGGCAAGGCAAGGCAAGTTTATTTATACAGCACATTTCATGTACAGGACAATTCAAGGTGCTTTTCTAAACCCCCATGTCTTTCATCTCAAACAAACAGGAAGGACTATGAAAGAATCTCCCATTTCCTCTTGAAGTATAACTGTTTCCTTCTATTATAATAACTAAAGCAAGCAAAGGTCACAGTAAGGACCGGACTTGAAATCAATTAATAAAGAACTGAAATATCAGATGTATAATAGTATCAATTCAGAGAAAATATAAATACACTTAACGGTAATAACAAATTACATTTAAAAAGTGCACACAAGTAAAGACATACAATCTAAATTGTGAAATACACATCAATTTAAAAATCCAAATGTGTGCTATACCCGTTTTTTTTTACACGATAATAGGTTTAATATTCCACATGATAATATTTTCTTAACTCTCATTTTGAAACAATAATAACTTGAAGTTGGTAAATAAAAATGCTATTTCTAAAAAATATTTAGAGATCCTACAAGAAGCAGGATTTTCAGGAAAATAGTAATATCTGCAAAAATGCCCAGCAATATATACAACATACATTCAAAAAATAAATTAGAACTTCTTTATAATTGTATTCATATTTTTTTGTTATCTACGTCAACATTTTAAAAAGTTCAGAGAAAAGAAAGTGCTTGCAGATTGTTCTTGTTGGCTGAATTAAGTACCAGGACACAAAACATATTATTAAAGGCACCTGACACAACAGGTTCTCACAAAATCTTCATCATACTAATCAAACATTCAGCATGAATATTTTTCCAGATTTATTATAGCTCTAATATAACTATACAAGCTTTTTTTTTTAAGTGTTGGCAAAAAAATAAAATACATTGATAATGACTCAGTTGAATGTTTTTTCTAAAATATAAAAATATGCAGGATTCTTATACATTATGTATCATAAACACACAAAATAAACATAATAATATGTAATCATAATAAGCCAGTGAAATGTTTTTCTATTCTTTTTAAATCCAATAGTTAATCCAATATCCTAAACCATGTAGACTTGCTCACTATTTACAAAACGTTGCAGTACAGCAAGTTGGTGCAGTGGCTATGAGAGGACAATAGTTGACACCATGTCTGAAATATCAGTCTTTAGTCAATCACACTTTTGTCTTCAGTTCTGGTGACACTTCCTCAGATGTGAGACTCTCCTGTGTCCTGGGTGCTTTTGGATCCCTGAGGATGACAAAGTACAAAAAGTTTAGTTAGTGATGACAAACACTTTGGACTAATGTGAATTACATTTCATGATCAGGATGAGATCTGAAAATGACAATGCACTTCTTTTTACACCTATCATTTCTTATGTGCTTCAAACCTTGAAAAACAACCACATATGTGTCTTTGTGGACATTTTGAATTTAACAGTTAACAAATTAACTCAATTAAATCTAATTCTGGTCAAATGATTAACTATGTTAACGTTATCATGTTTGATATAATCTTACTTTTGCTTAATTGGTGAGCAATAAATGCATTCCTGATTTAGCAAAGAACCACTGCATTGAAAAAGAAACAACTGCTTACATTTGCTTTGCTGGAGTGGGAGGAACTGAACTCTGAGTATTTCTTCTTCTGAGACACACACATTTGAGACAGAATTCTTTGATACTCCTCTCTCACCTAAAATAAAAAACAAAAAACAAAACAAAAAGATAAATAAATGAATACAAATAGAAGTAAAAATAAAATAAAATAACATCTTCATCATCATCAAAATGCGACTTAATTTTGATGTATGGAGAAGCAGCAAAGCTATTTATTTATTTGTTTTTTTAATTTCCTTTTAAATGAAAGAAACGTGACAAACCTGTTTAGAAAATAGACAATGCATGACAAAGAGCATAACACCCTGAAGGCTGCCAAAAATGGTGAACAGGTAAGACATGGCTATAGTGCCCTTCTCAAACTGGAAACAACCAAAGATCCACATCGTGCCAAGTATGCAGAGCTGAGCCACTGCAGTTACGGTGAACGCCCTGCAGGAGGCAACAAAGATGCATGCAGGTCACTTAGGCACTCGTACAGGTCACACCCATTTTTGAATTTGTAGGTGAGGCAGTAAAAGAGATTCTATTTTTTACATGGGGAAATGTGACTCATAATGTATTACAATATGTTACAGATTGTTACAGATTGTTGCAGACAGCTTGTAGCTCAGTGGTAACTTACTTTATTTTCTGCAACTTGTCCAGGTCTGGATTCAAACTTGAAAACTTCTGAGCCAACTTCCATACAGTGATGAGAAAGAAAAAAATGTTCACCTGAAATACAAGAGTAAAGAGTCTTAAAAGAGAAGCTGCCGTACATTTTCAAGGAAAGAACTTTACTAAATAATTTTCTTAAATTCTCACAATGATGATGACACAGGCAGGCCCAAAGAAACTCCAAATGGATTCCAGGTTTAGCCAACAGCTGTAATACATATGAGAATTTATTGAACAGACTATAAAACACTATAACTTGAGATTAGAGTATCAATTATAAAATAAATCAAACACAGATTAATCAGGATGAATAGTCACTGAGGGTATTTGGGAAACTTACTATTTCTCAGTGCCGTATCCTTTGGCATTAACTAATGCAGAGATAGCAACAATCACAGCTGGGACTCCATAGCCACCTGCCATCATGTAGAGGGTTTTGAAGTTGGTGTTAAAGACCAGGACTACCATCCTAAAGAGTTGTATGCCTTCCAGACACATCCAGCAAAAGGCTGCCAGGTAAAAAAAATGCAGCATCCCTGCTACCACTGCACAGCCAACCTATAGAGAGAGAGCGAGTGAGAGAGGAAGAGAGAAAGAAATAAAGATCAGCATGACAAAAGTGAAAAGGGGACCAAGCAAGTTGAAAACACTCGCTGACTTAATCTATAACAATGAATAAATCACCCAGGGTCTTGCATTAATTCTATTTATTCCTCTGCTATTTTTGTAGGTGGTAGACACTTAATGCACTCATTTGGACATCAAACTGTTACATTATTTACCCTGTTTTCTGTCTGAGAAATGCCTGCAAGAAATATAAGGATAGCAATGAAGAGGCTGATGCAAAGGTGAAGGTGGATGGTGGTTCTTGGGCCTTGAATGGAGCGGATCAATGAGAAGGTCAGGATGCAGATGAACAGGCAAATTAATGAAAGGGATAGGCCCACCCAGGTAATCAGCTGCAACTCAAACTTGTTCTGTTGGGAGAAAGGATAGTTATGTCAGCATATACATCAATGGACTTACATTTTAAAATTTGTTCAGAAAGATCCTATATGTGAGAGTAATTTTACCTCGACCTCATAGAGGGCCATGAGCACAGCAAAGCTACTCAAGTGGTTACAGGAACAAACAGTGTATTTCAAGTTAGACTCCACCACACTGCAGCCACGAGATGACCATGTCCCCTCATTCTCTGAGGAATCCCAGAA
>JBBBVU010000022.1:15597344-15616204 GCA_037177055.1 Atherinosoma microstoma | reverse complement strand
GCTTAGATACACATCAAAGGAAGCACACACACGCACACACACACATACACACACTTTTTCTCTCTCTCTCTCTCTCTTTAACCAAAGTTTGTGCTCACACAGCCATACAGTATATTTAACTAAGTAATACAGCATTGTTTAGAGAGAGAGAATACAGCAAATACATCAATACACAGCCCTCATGCCAGAGCATTTTATGTTGCATCTGTTTTCCATTCCTCTGCTCGGCACAAAGAGTTGGCTGGGTGCCTTGCTGCTGTGGCCAATCTCTCTCAGCCAGGGTTGAGGTATGCAATCTGAATTGGGCTTGATTTTGTTCAAGCTTATAACAACATGGCTGAGCATGTGCATGTCTTTTCCCAAGAAAGAGTAATCGTAAAACATAAAGAAAACAACAACAAACATACTACAAAACACAATTGATCCTTACAGAAGACGGGCGTTACACTTAACAGTGAGCTGTGCATTATTGTATAATTTTTCCTGCCTCTTGTCAATATCACACCTCCTCTTAATGTTCTAAACCATAGCCTTTCTTTTTTTTGCTTGTCTGCATCCATCCCTCTCATCTCTGTGGTCTCTCTCCTTTCCTCCTGCTGAGATATTGGAGTACCGCTGGGATCTCATTAAGCTTCTAACTTCAAATAAATAAAACAAACAGTAAAAACAAAATAAGGGATTTATATATTAGGGAGAGAAAAAATGAGTTGTAATGAGTTTTCCTTTTCCCTGTTCTGGCACCTCTCCGACACTCTTTCCTCTCTTGGTCTTGGTGTCACTGGCTACCTCTGTCTGTTCAATTAAATTTGAACAGGCTTTATTGGCATCACTGAGACTTGATGCCAAGTCTCAGTGATGCCTGTACTCTGATGGTGCCAAAGCTTGAGAGAAAAACAGAAAAATAACATGCTGGATTATATCTGCCTGTCTTCCTCGCTTCCCAGCCTTAGTGTATCCCCGCTCTTTTCTTGCCAGCATGCGATCACTGCAGCCAGCAGAAAACAAACTATCTCCTTCCTTCTTGCCCATCTTCCACAGCCAGAGGAAATGGAAGACTGCTTGGATATGTTTCCTCTATTGTCCATCTGTAAGAGCACTGAAACAGAGAGATCCTATTTGTCTGTCTCATTAGAGATGAAAAGATGCCAACATGGAGAGATTTGAGGCTTTGGTATCTATTCCACACCCTTTTTCTCTCGCTGACCCTCCTTCTTCTCTGCTTGTTTGTTCAGTGGATCCATGTGAAAATGTGTGTTGTGCACTCCAGCAGGTTTTAAATTTTTTTTTCTTTTTTTTTTTTAGCTCTTCCTGCAGCCAACAGTCCCAGCTCATCATTTGTTCCTGCATTTTTTGTCCTTGTGTGATGAGAGAGTTGAAGATGATCCAGGAGCTCCTATCAAGCACACATAGAGGAGAGAAGCTTGACCTGCTGTTGTGAGGGTCAGCTCGTTACATACAAATGAGCTAGAAAATGACTGGGCCAGGGCAAAGGTGTGGGTCACCGAGACAAGATGAGCATCCTGGGAAAATATGTCATCATTTTAATCAACCTCAAAGGGTGAGTAACACCAAAGATCTGCCCGTAGAGTATTTTGCTTAGTGCTTGGTGCTTCAAGGACTTCCACTGAGAACAAGAAGCTGCTGCTGCTGATGTCGATTGTGAAAGGGAAGAGATGGAAGGAAAGAGAGTGAAGGGTGAAAAAAAATAAAAGGATAAAAGAAATCTTGATTTTGTCGGAGAGAGTATTGATTTTTTCCTCTGGGTTGGCCATGTGCGCACAGCCTGTTATTAGTTTAGAAACAAAAAAATGGAATAGTGTGCTTGTGTGTATTTGTGTGTGTGTGTGTGCTGGCTAGCTGCAATGTTTGCTTGCATTTCCACTATGTGAGAGTTCATGTTGCCTCAGTGGCACCACTTGTGCAAGTATGGTTTTTTTGTGTATGCATGGCTTTGTGCAGTGAGAACGATGTGTATATGCCTGAGTTTTGGACTGCTGTATGGGCCCGTGTGCTTTGGAGCCCCTGGCTGGTTGGAGATGTTGGGATTAGAGCGAGATTAAAGTGATGATTACACAATGTCTTCGCTCTAATGATCCCAACTGTTTGTTCATCTTATCAGCTGCGCTGCACTGGATTCCCGTCTGCCGCTGATATGAGATAGCACACAGATTACTCCCATACCTCTGGCCCTCCAGCCCTCTAACTCCACACCAGTCAGAAAGAAGGCAAACAAACCCTTTAGGGAAAAGAAAAAGAGAGAGAGAAGAGGACATATACTGTAGGAAATTCATAGATGGAGAGAGTGACTCACAGAGCTGACCTCTGGAGTCCACAGAAACATTAGCCAGAGTGCTCATTGTTCACTGAGACAATACACTGACCCCCCGGAGAGCCCTCGGTCTGCAGTACAATGTACCCGCACAGCCACAGCATATTAACAGAGGGAGCAGTGGGTGGAAGTAGTGATAAGGCATCCAATGTACTCTGGTATACCATGTGGCGTAAGTGTGCATTTTGTGGCTGTTGGGGAGAGGTATGAGGTTATTAGTGTGTGAGTGTGTGTATGTATGTGTGTGTGTGGTAGATATTTCTCTGTAAAAGGAAAATGTTGTACTTGGTTTCAGTTGGTGCGGTGGCCTATGGAGTAAAGGACAGCCTGTCATGATGGGTGTGTGTTTTTAATAAAGTAAGGATGCACAGATTTTTGTGCTTAAGTGTGTTTGCCTAAATATGACACTGCATGAAGAAATCCAGTGTGTATCAGCATGTGTGCGTACACTTCTCTCCATGCCTGCATGCCAGTCTGATCTCCCCATTACAAGGTCGATTAAGCCACTAATCCCCAAAATACACACGTCCAATAGCACAGCACTGAAAAAAATCTCTCCCAAGAAAAAAAAAGTCTGAATCTTCCCTTCCCTGTTGCTCGAAGCTTAAGCTACACACCATTGCAGTCTGCTACAGAGCATGGGCACGGAAATGTGTTTTACTTCCATAACCACACAGGCAGGGGATTAACAGGCACCTTAAACCCTGGAAAAGCAGCTACTTTTACACTCCTATGGCTTTATAAGTAAAAAAAAGAAAAAGAATAAGCTACCACAGTGACACAGCAGGTCCCTGAATGCTTTCCATTAGGCATCTTTTATGTTGGCTAAGATTTATCGGATAGCTGAATTTCTGAATAGTTTTTGTATAGGTGCCTGTCACATATGGCTGTTGGAGGGGGGAAGAAAAATAGTAAAAGATGAAAATTTAAAAATGATTAACACAGGTTAAATGTATTAAGATAGAAATCTCCATTTGTCTCTTCTTCAAGATAGGTTAGCACATATGATCAATGTCTTATATTATCATGTCCTCAAGACTACATGCTGAAACTCAGTAATTACTAGGGCTCTTTATTTATGTATCTCCAATGTCCTGCTCTGCTCTCTTGACAGAATGTGGAAGAATCTGCATAACATTAATTAGAGTCCTGGTCTTCAGAGCTGAGGCCCAGGCAGGGAAATGAACCAGAGCAGAAGACCAGGGCCCCTCAGAGCCATCTTGATTTCACCATCTACTGCCTAATTTGGCCTGATTTCAGCTGGGGATATGCTTTAGCTCTCAAGTCCAGGTTGACCTGGCTCCCATCCGGCTCCACTCTTCCTTGTCCTCCTACCTGAATAAATTTGACTTTGCATGGTGAAGATCTTTGTTATAGTAGCTACTCAAAAGCATTTCACTTGACCTAAGCTCAAATTAGAGGATCACATTTCACTTGTCATCCCCAAATGATTATCCAAAAATAAACTTTTGTGTCTTCAGCTGTTGATGATGGGCTGTGCATTGAAGAATAGATTACTGTAAAAGTTATCTAGTTAACTGAAAAATTCAGTTAATCCCAAATTCCAGAAATGTTGGGACATTTATTAAATTCGAACAAAATGAAAACTAACAGACTTTCAAATCACATGAGCCAATATTTTATTCACAAAAGAACATACATAACAAATGTCTAAACTGAGAAATTTAACAATTTTATGCTCAAAATGAGCTCATGTCAAATGTGATGCTTGCTTTAGGACTCAATATAGTTAGCATTGGGTACGTAGTATCTCCTCTTCTTTTCTGAGCAGTTTCTTTTAGCTTCTACCTTCTAAATGTTAGCATACAGTTTAATTATGAATGGCAGGTTGCTATGACCTCAAACAATTAAATGGTAGCTGGTTACTGTTAGAAGTTTGTATTTTGTTAAAAGCAATCCTAACAAATCCACAGTGGTAATTGCCTCCAATGGAAAGGATTTTGTGATGTTCTATTAGACTGCAACGTCTCAGAGGTGCAGCCTTGAGTGGATCTACTTAAGGACTAAAGATTAATGTTAGTGGATGTTGCCCCATGCTGTTTTGATAAATGCTTTTACCTGGCCCAACAAATCCTAAGTATTAAACACAAGTGGTTGAGGATTCAGTTTAAGAAATTAATTAAATAAAAAATTATTAAACACACATAACAAGTTATACAGTGTCTGATTCAAAACTTCAATCAGTCTCTTCTCTTCACAGTTAAATGGAGTCACAATAGATTTACATGAAATAAAGATACTTTATTTGGCTGGAGGCTTACACTTTTGACTGAATGACTAAATGAAAACCTTGACTTTAAAAGAGAGTTAAACTTGCTATAATGTTTCTTTAAAATCTAAGCCGGATAATTGATTTAATTCCGTCTTTCACAGTTCAAGTAAAGATACACAACTATAAGAGCCAGAAAATGTATTGCCATTTTATGGTCTGTCCTCTATTTCTATAACAACTTGACTAGAGCTATTTCAAAGATCATGAAGCTTTTTAATAAATTTGAAAAATTAGAGCAGTATGGACTCCGGTCTCATCCCTCCTTCTGTGGGATTCCTTGTAGATGGGAATCATGGTTTGTTCAGTGGAGGAAAAGGAAGTTAAATTATTCTGTAATGCTTTGCAGGACTTTCATGCACAGCCAGATGTCACTTCAGCGGATATAGCAGGTACTATGATGCACACAATGAAAGTGACTGTCTCTAGCAAGAAGATGATTACATCTCTCTGGGGTGGCCTTGGGGGTAGACCCTGTGCTCTGCTTGCCCCTGGGTGGCTGATGCATGGTGAGGTTGGTGGCTGTTGGGGACCTGGAGCCTCTGCTCCATGGCCGACGGGCTGTGGCCTTCCTCTGCTGTCTTCTGGGTGGGTGCATGGTTGTCCTTATGGTGGGCTGGCTGGGTTTCATGCTCTGTGGTAGCTACTGGTTGCCCAGGTCTTGGGGTCCTCCTTGCTTCTGATGCTCCTTGCCTCTGCTTCTGATGCTTGGATGGGCACAGCCACAATTGCACATTTGCTTATTTGTTGCTGGTGTTGTAGTTGTTGTTATGATTCCTTTTTGTCTTAGTTTGCCGTTTTAGTAGGTGCTCATGATGATTGTCAGCTTTTTTTTCTTGCAAAGGCCGATTTTTTTAATTAATTAATTAATTTTTTTTACAGGTGTAGCTGGTTGTCTGCACTGTTGCAGCTGTTGCTTTCTATCTGTTGTGTTATGTCTCCCTTTTCTTCTCTTCACTCTCTCCTCTCTTCCTCTCCCTACACTTCCCTAATTTGGCATCCATCTTGCATCTTACCTGTGCTGCAAGCTCTCTCCAGCCAGTAAAAGACAGTCTTATCTTGACTTTTGTCTTATCTCTTGTTCTAGTGTGTGACGCGGTGCATAAAACTAAACTCGGCTGCAACGTCATGTGGTGTCCCAGATGAAAAAGTTGTATAGTGCAGTTTCTCAGCCTTGGGATGCTGCCCAGCAACGACGGCTCCAGAAATGCACATAATAGATGTCACCGTGCCATCAAATGAGTCCAGAATGCAGAGTTTTAAGGTTGGAAATTTACGTAATGTGTCTTTAAATCCACAAAGCTTCATTTCCATCATATCCACTAACAAAATAAATTTGTACGGCACAACACAGCGGCTAGACCATCATTTTGCTTGCTATGATGCTGGACAGGACAAGTTAAAAAGACCACAATATTTCATTCCATTTAATTTCATTTTCATTTATTCATCCATATACAGTATATAACCATGCATTGCCTTACATGAAATTACATGGATGAGGAGGAGCATGATGAAGACGATGTCTTATTTTACATGCCCCTTTTAATACCTTCATTTAACAAATAGCTATTTGTTGCAGTAGAAAGATTTCAAATATCATTTACTCTACCTTAATGTTCACTTCAAGTGCACTATCTAAAAAAAATCTTGGGCTTGATGGATGTGTTTATACTGAAAGACATCATGTCACATCTCTGTTTACCGATCTGACAAAATGAAGTCTTTTTCAAACCAATTTTGTTTGATATTAATGTTTGTGAGAAGTTTGCTTCCAGCAAATTTCATGAAATGTATTTAATTGAACTAGATGATATCTTGTCATTGCAATGATTGGGAGTGTAATTTATTGTTGGACATACATGTCACACAGACATTGCTGTCAAGTACCACTTAAATATCTAAGGAAGTACCTGAGTTCAGTGGTGACAAACATAGTGTAATAGTGTATGTCACTTATTGTATGCTCCTGTGGTGTCTGCTATACTTCTCGACTGCTGTCACAGCTGGTGGTCTTATGACTTGCCTGTGGGGTGTCAATCTGTTCTCTCAAGGGATCCAGTTAAAATGGTTGACCTCTACCTCCTGCAGGTTGTCTGCGCTAAAAGATCCCTGTCTAGGTCTGTCTAATTTCTTTCACCTCAAGGTGCTACACAGGAGAATTGTTGTTGTAACCCCAGCATAAATTTAATTAAATTGAATCAAAAGTGTTGTTTCTGGCATTCAAAATGAGCATGTCTGTATCAACTGAAGTTGCAGGAGACAATTCTTGCATTCAAAATAGATTTTCTCATCATGTTGAACGTGATCAACATAGATTTGCCCATTTTGCAATAAGTTAAAACTAGTCTGATGGTTGGTAATCAGACTAGTAATCATGACTTACTAAGTTAATTTGTATGAAGAACCACATGTACATTGATTTTATTTGTCCCTCTTGCTATGAGTGCATAATCAATCAGGTTAAGGACACAGGTGATATGTTGCAAGGAAGAAATCTCATAATGGATATGTGTTTCCTTTTCTAAAAATCTTATGAACTTCAACGTGAGCAAAATTCACCAAAGATTAGTGGCACTGAAATAAAATTAAACTGAAATGATCAAATAAATAAAAGTATGTTTTTCTTGTTATAATCAACAGCTTCAATACTGTGTGACTTTATACCATCTTAAAGAAAATAGAGCAAAGTCACACCAAAGGGCTAATTGCTGACTGTATTAATTATGGTAATTATATGCTTAAAGTGTTGGATATATTTCCATCAGGACTTGATTTAAACTAAATGCCTGGTTTATCCTGATTATCTTCTAATGAGAAATTAATTAGTGTTTTTCTGAAACACAAAACAAGTGCACTAGGTCCCTTAGTGGTAATCTTCCTTTTGGTTCTCACAAGGTATCATGAATAAATAAATAAATAGTGTAATACACTAGAAAGTCTCCACAAAGAAGTATTATAATAGCACCTACTACTGTGACAGATGATACACTAAATTCATTCAAAAACTTATTTGTATTTTTTTCTTTGCTCTCTCAGAAAATCTTCAGAGCTCACATTTCACCTGTGAGTGTATGAGCATATTGATGATTTTTTGATTTTGTGTTTGTTGAAAGTATTACTTTTTGCAGTGTAATTATACAGTGCACTTTGTAGAATGGTGCTGCAGCTCCAGCTCGCCGAGCAATGAGTGACCCAGAGACCTCTAAAAGATTGACTGCAACCCATGACCTCTTCGTCTCGTTCAGCTCTTAATCACAGTGGTCCCGTAGGATGCCATGATACATGCCTGGAAATGTTTGGGCCTGTTTGACTCAACAGGGGTATGAACTGCCCAGACCTTATCCTTCTTTCCTCTCTTTGCTGTTCTTACCCTCCTCCCCCTCCACTGCCTAATGGAAGTAGCAGTATGGAATTGAAGCCAAGAGTTTAACTGTAGTACACCTGAGGAAGTGAAGCATTTCTACAAATGGAGAAGTAAAAAAGCTCATGAATAGCATTTTCACTTGCAGGACAAAGTGTGCAGGTTAAACTGCCTGTTTTCACACGGTCACGATCAAACTGAGAATAGAGGAGAGATTCAATGAAATCCTTAATGAAATCCACTGGTATCTACAGGCAGCCTAATTAAGTCTTGGCCACTGTTTAATTACATTTTCAAAAGGCTTTTTATTTGATTGGTATATTTTCTTTCTCTTGAAACAGCATGGGGGTAGACTGTGAAATCCTGTGCCATTTCTGATTAATATTCATTGCTGTCTCTCAGCTTTTAATCATTCTGGCCATTATGAATATTTTGCCCTGGCACATCCACATGTAGAAAACCTCAACCGTCTGTCTTTTGTAAAAGGGCTATTAAACAACCTCAATGTAAATTTGAAACACTGTGATTATATGTCACGGTTCATGCTGTCAGTCGTCAGTTCAGCTACTCAAGTGGATCATTTAAGGATGAGGGGGGCCATGTTGTTGTTTGCCTATTTATTCAATGTAGTTTCTGTATCTACAATGAAAATCTTACTCGTGAAATGCTACACTTTTGTTGAATAGGGATAAATGAAGATAAAGTGAAGGATAAAGACAGAGAAAGACATTGTAAAAGTTACCTTAAGTGCTCACAAAAAATTAAAAGCTATAAAATATTCAACAGTTAAAGACCGCAGGCAGTTTTATTACACAGAATTGGACACCTGCTCCCTGAAAGTAAAAAAAAAAGAACGAAATGGAAAGAGAGAGATGATGATTGAAAGGCAGAGACGGAAGGGGTGAATGGCGTGTGCAGCAGTGAACCAGTCCCTCAGGAGCACATTAAGTGAACAGTTCTTTAGTGTGTAGGTGTGTAATGTCCCTTTGTAAAACCTGCCCTTGCTTCTATAGCAACACGCCTCTGTGGCTCCATGTTTCAACGTGTGAACTCAGCTCTGCATGCTTTCTGATGGCCACCATTCTCAAGTGTTCCCACACTTCTTAACAGAAATAACACTCTACTCCATTGTGCTTGAGCTGCTGCCACCGCATTGTCACTTTATTCAAGCACTGGAGGTGCTTATGCAAAAGCTTATTTATATGTTTTTACTTTTCCTATTCACTTGTTTCTTCGAGTGCGTTAACAGAATTATGGTAAATGTTTTCTTCCCCTCAGGCAATTGAGGGCTGATTTAAAGGTCTGCTAAATAAACTATGACCTCTACTGGCAACCGCAGCATTATTAGATCCCATATCTTCTCCTACACAATCCTCACGCTTCCCTCCCCCAAGTCCTTCGATCCACAGTGGTCTGTAACTGAAACAAACAATGAAGCCGTGCTGTATATCCACAAGTAAGATGAAGAAGGTGGCTAATTAGACTGGAGATCCAACAAAAGTGGCCTGCACACTGGTAATACATCACCATGCAAAATACAAAACACTGCAATAATAATAGTGCTGTGTCATTTGCTTTTTTGGCTTAAGCATATAGGGCTTCTCAGCCTTTGCGGCTAAACTGTTAAAGCCAATGTTAAATGTTGTTCGCTTGCCTGAAGCAACATTCTCCATCTCTTTACAGCTGTAGATGTGCATACAGCTGAGAAGATCACAAGTATATATTTTTCAAGAGTGGACGCATACTGGACATTGCCAAAGTAATGTCAAAAAGCCAGAGATCACAACATGAAAGGGAATAATCACTGAGCCATCTGTATTGATAAAAAACCCATTACTTACCAAGATTTTAGTTATATTACAGTCTGCAGCAATAAGACTGCAGTGTTTAAACCAGGAAAAATTGTTACCCTAAATACATATGGAACGAGAAGACCCATTTCATTTTTAATGTTTAATAAGTTTTACTTATTAGTAATTATTAGAAATCATTTCCCAGCTAAAATATTGTCTCTCAAAATGATGTAGCCTAATATCCATACAAGAATGGACCAAGTTTTCTTTTAGTCCCATCTTCCTGGAGGAATAAACCGGTCTTTGGCATCTGTTGTCGGCTTACTTGGCAGAATTGCATTACCAGAGTCCATATGGTCACTGCCACTCGAAATCAGTTCCTTCATTGCTTAGTTTTCTTAATTGAAATAAATATTTTCATTTCTCTTGCTCTAATTGTACATAAAGTGGATAAACATTAGTAGCGTTAGGGAGATGAGACAAGGCAAGGGAGAGGAAAAGAAAAAGGAAAACAGTAAAAAGCTGAGAGAGCACTTAGTGAGTGATGAATATGTGTAGTATATGTAAAAATATAGTCTGAAAGCTTTGTCTGTGGCTGCCAATTGGGTTGAAAGGGAGCTTGTTCACCATACTAATAGACACGTCCAATTTTTGAAGGAAGGATAAAAAGAGGAAAAGGAGACATTTCACAACTTATACATGCATTTAAAAGATATACAGTTAAGAGTTGTTTCTTTTTACAATATTTACTGCTGCAATGTGAGTATTAGATGTTGCCCTTCGTGGTAAAGTGCAATCTCACTGCAAACACACCAACATGAACCCATATATAGGTTTGTCACAACAGCACATCCTCAGACACAGCACATGCACACACGGCGAGAGACGGCATGTGTCTACTTGCCAGTTCTTTTGGTACCAAAAGAGGTCAGATTAATTTTCATAGCTTTCAGGGTTAAGTGCTTTTCATCCTCTTCGGCAGCAGCTCTGTGACAGCTGCTATGTCAAACCAGGTTCCCCCTGCTGATATGGACAGTTATATCTTATTTTGTCAGAGCATAGAGAGTGAGCTACACTGACACACACACTTGTTAAAAATGTTATAAGACATCTTCCTCTCTGTATGTGACAGTACAATAAAAGGTTTGAGTCAGGGTATTCTAGCTATGAGGATTTGTCTACCTTTCATTATCATGAATTAATCTTGGAGAATTTCAGTACATGTTGGTTCCATGTCAATTAAATGCACAACAATGAAGACAAGCTCACCTTCATTGGCCCTCTGTTGCAAGTAAGCAAGGTTTCTCCCCCCCCCACTTTTTTTCCACTCTTCCCAGGAATCAATTCTCAATGGTAGACTTCAGTAAGCTCATTAGGCTCTCACTAGGCACTGACTCCATTACAGCTGCATAATTACCAGAGTTCTGCCTTCATCCTCCTCTCTGAAAGAAACACCTTCATTCTGGGTCCGACAATGATTATTGTTATGATACATCATTTGGGAACAGAGCTGAAAACATTATTTCCACCACTAAATTATTCTGTATTTTAGTCACATATAATACAATTATTACAATAAACTACAGCCTTGCCAAGTCTACATTGGCCACTATGTTTAAGTAGTACGATGTTCTTCTCTTCCTCTGCATAGAATGTGCTCTCCTTCAGATTGACTACACTTGACTTATGTGTCACACACGCATCAGGTTTTCCCCATGCATGAACTACATTAGGTAGTTGTTTAAATTACATCTGTCATCCCGCTCTTGTATATGTTATCATGCAGACTTGTAGCTCTCGTAAAATTGTTCATTTGTTGCCATTTCGGCTGCTTGTGTGTGTTTTGCATGTAATATATGCATGTGTGAATAAACGCACAGATGGGATTCGGGTGGCTAGAGCATGGAAGACTGTATTCGGAGAGGCGGCCACGCTTTGCCTGTCTTTTCTTTCGGAGGCGGTGCAAAGGAAGTGTAACATGACATGAAGATAATTAAAAAAGAAGATCCATATATGTATATTTAAAACATCATGGCCCACAGTAGGAATACGTAGTTGGGAATCATTAGGATTCTGTCCATGTTGTGAACTTAGACTGGGCTAGCTAACCACCCTCAAGGTAGAACAATTCTTGCAGAAAGCTGATATTTCATTACTGCTGTCTTAAGGGACTGAGCGTTCCTCCGCCCCTCACTCTGCCCCACCTCCGGAGCTCTTCGACTTGATCTGTACTTGCCTCATATGGATTGTTGAAAGATAGAAGGGGAGTTTAGCCCATCTTAATTCGACAGGAAAATGACATTTTCAGTCTAACCCACATATTTGAGGTGACTCAACAAGCACTTCAGTCCTGCAGATGATAACTCTCTGAACATGTAATATTAAATGTTAGGGCTTGCTAGGTAAATTTAGAAAAAAATTAAATTTTATTCAGGCCAGGGGCTATGAAAACCTTCAGACCAAATGACTACCTAGTAAATTTCATTACTTTCAGGCTTGAATTCACATGAGGGAGAGAGAGAGAGAAAGATACATTTCAGCTGCAAAAAAGGCATGGATATTAACGGTGCACATGGGAAGCAACAGGATGGACAGGATGTTGTTATAATGGAGACTTAAAAACATCTGGCTCTCTTTTGGATATCTGCTGCTGAAGGTTGAGCTACCCTCTTGTTGGAATGGAAAGCCTTCTTGCAGAATTCATCTTTGCCCTTTTTTGTGTGAGTTTCCTGAAGGGGACTGTTGTGTATGTGGCAGCCCCATAGCCACACTGAGAGCATTGAATTCTCCATGATAACAGCTGTAACAACAGAGTCCTATGTGATCTAATAGGAGCTTGGTTGTTCACAAGTGAATATATTTCTTGAGGAGATGATTAAATGAGAACATTGCAGAGGAGGTGATAGATGAAAAAAAAAATAGAGATGTGCTGGGAGGGAGTGGGAAGGCAACAGATAGTGAGCGAGAGAGAGAGAGAAAGGCAGAAAGAAGTGAAAATTAGCAGGTGGGAGTAGGAGTACTGAAATAAAGAAAAAAGTAATGCAGGTTGAAAGTAATAGAAAAATCATGGAGGGAGAGGATAAGAAGAGTCTGATTGCCAGGCAGAGAAGGCAAAAGAATATTAGCTGTTTCATTACACAGAGCAAGAGAGCTTCAGTCTTTCCACCCTGAAAGGTTTAAGTATCTTCAATTAGATTGCTGCAGATCCCAAAATATACCCAGAATTGCTCTGTTTGGCCCCAATTTTCCCTCCCATTCAGGATGAAAGCGGGGTCACGGCACAGCGGTGAGCAATCTTACCAGTCTGTGTGAATTCAATTGCTGTGAGTTTAATACATGTTTGCATCCGGACTTTTTAGGAAAGAAATAGAATCAACTGTGTCCATGAAAGCTACACTTGAGGCATTGTAAGAAAAATTAAATAAGGACACACACCTCTGTGATAGGCAAACAATCAAAAAACATTTACTAAACAGAGAACAGATCGCCAAAAGGGAGGCAAAAAACTACAATTTTGTCTGTATGTGTGTGTTTAACTATATCTGAGGAAGAAAGGCAGAAAATGAGAGCTGTATGTGAGTTCATCAGCAGAGAGACGAGTGGGTTCCATCAGTGTGACGGCCTCGTCAGCGGCCCATATTAAATACATTAAACACTAGGCCGAGCTCCTCATTAATCAGCCCAGAGGGATGACATCCAACTGCTATCAGCCCTATACATCCACGCATGTCCAGGGCTGTCTGGGCCTCAGGTAATATAACCATTCCTCACAGATAACACCATGACAGATTGACCGCAGCCATTCGGATTGGAGTTTGCTAGTGTAATACCACCTTGTCTGGTGTTATCAGAAAAATCCATTGAGTGGTTCTGCATTTTTTCCAAAAAGCTTCATGATTCAACTAATTTTTGTCTGGGAAGAAGTGTCTTGATAATCATGTCAGCTGATTTAGTGTCACCACTATAAGGTGAGACAGGTACTGTAAAGGTACCATCCAGTGATAATTGACACGTCTAAGCCCTCTAGAATAATGACACCTTGTATGCAGTCTGTCACATTAATTTCAACAGGACTATTAACCATTACTAGCTTGAGAAGCATAATAGATTAATTTCCATGGTTTCTTACAGTTCATGTGATATGAAATACTTTGGATATTTGAAATTTCCATTAGCTGAAATCAACATACACCTGAAAACACTAAAATTAATTAGTGTGTTTGTGTGGATGTTTTTCCCCCACATAGTATCACTGAGGGGGAAAAAGTAGTCTTGGGTACTGGCATTATTAAGCATCTCCAAAAGCAATTTTTGCATTCTGACTTTAATTGATTTATAATTACCCCGCCTGCCTGAAGGGGGGTTTTTAATCATCCTTGGTCAGTAATATGAGTCTCCTGTACATACACACACACACACACACACACCAAAATGATCACAAAAGCTGGGACTTCATCCATAATTGTTTTCTACACCACCACCCCCTCCAAACCCCTCTTTATACGGCCACCCACCCAACACACTGTAGCACAATTTAAGGACCATCCACAGGAAAAATAAGAAGAACCAAAAAAAGAAGAAAGAAACTCCTCTTTCTTTAGGAAAAGCTTTTGTCGCTCATTGCAAGCGATATGCAAATGACATCCATAAATTGCTGATTGTTTGATTTAATTAATTTAGCCTTTTGGGGGGTTCTGAGAGAGGGAAAATGTAATGGTGTTAATATGAGGCAAAGCTAGTTGGAATGGAAAGTGTTGTCCAGATTCTTAGGGGGTTTTCTTCTGCACCACTAGGTGTCTCTCTTCAGATGGTTTAGAATGTGATTTGGAGCTGACAGGGATATAGAGGAGCTGAGAGAGGTCACAATCAGAGAATAGGGTGGAGAGGAAGAGGAGAAGCAAGAGCAGCCCTACTAAGTCTTTGGATTCTCTTAATGCTCTTGTTTGTACACAGACACAACCGTTTCCTCAGTTGCCTTCAGAGTCATAAATACTTTGTACCTGGCTGTTTAAAAGTATTTCACATTTTTACAACAACAATATATGTGCACACCTATTTGATTCAACTCATTTGTGACGCGAAATGCAGATTACACAATTGTTACTTACAAATTTCTGCAGAGATAAAATGCCGTTTAAATCCTGAAACAAATGAAAAGGAGAACCTCCTCTTCATGTATTTGATATACTCAACATGTACTTTGTATTTGTTATTTATCAGTCTTTTTCACCTCCTCTGGGCTTTTGTTCAGCCAAATGCACATTTTCTTTCTCTCTCTTTCTGCTTTTGTTGAGATATGCTGCCCTGCTTTTTTATTCTTTTGTCCCTCCCCGTCTACAGAAGGAACTCACACATTTCCTCCATGCTCCTTATTGTCTACTCGTCTATCCCCTTGTATCAACTGCAATCCTGAGCTGCAGAGGTTACATCGTTTTGTATTGGAGGGTCAGAAGTGCAGCAGTATATTCGCCCACAGGCAGTTTATCTCAGCACTGCCATAAGACTATATTCCAGCAAATCTAGTCAAATCCCACTGAAACCACATAACGTATTCGATCTTGGTAAAATACTTGCAGAATGAACATGGAGTGAAAAGTACAGCACAGAAATATCCAGAGGCTTTTTATCACCTCTTTTCATGTTTTTTTTCTATCTATTCAAAAATGCGCACAAACACCATCTTGTCTACGTTTGCAGGCCTTTATACTTTCCTCCACATCGTGGGAGATTGTGGTCAAGCGGCAGCGCACATCATGTTAGCCCCGGCCTGCTGTGCTGTGGAACAGAAATGGAGCTAGTGTAATTACTTCCATTACCACTGCCACCCAACACAGTACAGGAGAGACAAGGGAGGCAAGAACTGAAGTTGATTCATAGTGCGACATTCATTCTACCTTCAACTTGTAGGGGCTGCCAGTTTGAAAAAGAAGGAGTCCTAAAAACAGGAAAGGTCATAAGAGGAAGCAAGAGGTGGCGGGAGCTTGACAAAAAAAATATTCCGGTTTTTGTGTTGTTGTGCATAACTCCTTCTGTGTTTATCTTTTCCATGTTTGCAAAGTGAGCAGAGCTCTGCAATCACTTTCCCTCCCCAGCTTGTAATCAGCAGGCATGTCAGTAAACACTGTTAATGAGGGTGGACACTTTCTCCCTTCACACCCAAGACCCCAGCAGTAGTTAATTGGGATAAATGCAACACCATGCCTCATTTACCCTCACCCTCTGTTTCTTTTTGCCCCCCCCACCCCCAGTATATTCTTCCTTCTCCTTCGCTTCTGCTCTAACCTCCTCTTTCCCCTCCACTTTGTCTTCTGTTGCTCTCTTTGCTTATTCTTCATGCTTGTTAATAGCTTCTCGCCTCATTGAAACTCCATATGTTTTTTATAATCAAAACATTAACAGAAGAGTGGACATGACGCTGCTCGTCCACAATGGGTGATTGAAATGAGATGTTTTTTGCACGTGTTTAATGTGGATGGAGAGGAAAAAATTGATTGTGTAATGAGATATGAGATACTGTGAACAACTAGTAATACAAATCACTTGCTCCTATTTTCTATTAGCCTAAATTACCTTGCAACAGGGACACATTGTACCAAAAGTTCCTACATATGTGGATATTTCATGTACTTTAAAGTAAAGAAATAATTACTTGATTTGATATTATTCATTATGATTTATTGTTTTGCTGCTTCAAACCATACAATGTATATATATATGATGTTGTTAGGTATTCATGGGTCTTGCTGCACAATCATTGCTTTTGTGATGTAATCTCTTTTCCCTTGGCTTGGGCCCCACCTGTGGGAGAGAGGGAGAGAGAGCTGTAAGTGCTTGTGTGATGTAAAATGCCTAATTTAGGGGGTGATTGATGGTTTAATATTGCAGCCTGGAACCTTGCTGCCCCCTCCTACCCAATGAAGCTGCAGGCAGGTGTGAAACTATAGCACTGTGTGAGTATAATGTCACTTTCTATTCTCACATTCAAACCCAGTCAGTGGAATTAAAGCAATTCTGAGTTTGTTTGTTTTAGTGGGTGTGTGTGTTTGTGTTTGTGTGAGTACATTGTTGGCAAGTTGGAGAATTTCTTCTTTCATGGAACCAGTAAAATCCATTTAGATATATTGACTGTGGTCTAGAGTCAGTGGTCAGTTATTGCAGCCAGTTCTGTTTTCCTCATTTTAACCAATCTTCCTCAATTTCTTCCACCTATACTCTTTTATTCCATAAACTACAATTCAAGTTCTTAATGTCACCATGTTCTTGTCTTACCTTCTGTTCGACTTCCTTTGTTTTATGCTTTTTCTTCACTTTCCAAGCATGCTTCTTTGAGTTTTTGGCTATTTCTATTAGGATGCTTAAGATTTTCATGCCTGATTATACAGCTGTAAATTAAGTTATCTTTCATCGAGACACATTTCTTGAAATATCTTTTGTGAATCATTGACCAATTGTATATTTTCATTTTTGAATGTAAACATTTTGAATATCCCACCTACAAACCTGCGACTGCTGGAATAGGCTTGACTCCCCCTCCCCTAATCTCATCCCTGTGACCTGAAACAAGATAAAGCTGGTACAGAAAATTTTTGTTTGAATGAATTAGCATTTTTGTATAGAGTATTGTAGGTGTGACTGACCCGTCCATTTTCTGTACCCATTTAGTTCAATTCAGGGTCGCTGAGGGAGCTGGAGTCAATCCCAGCTGCCATCAGGCAAGCGGTGAGGTACACACTGGAAAGGTCACCAGTCCATCACAGAGACAAATGAGACAGATAACCATCCACACTCACACCTGGGGTAAATTTAGAATAATCAGTTCATGTAGTTTGCATGGTTTTGTAGTGGAGAAGCTGGTGTACCCAGAGAAAACATGCATGGGGATAATATGATAAAAAAAGACCTGGGTTGATATTTAAACCAGGAATTGACAGTGTATAAATCAGAACAATAAAAACTGAAAAAATATTTTAAAATAATGATAATAACAAAACACAAAAATAAACATAGGGAGACCATTTAAAAAGGGCAAAAATTGGTAAATTAGATATTAGACTTATAAACACTTATAAGACATATTTCCCCTCAGGGATCAATAAAGTACATATCTATAAAGGAGGTATATTTTAAGATTTTTCAGTTTCATGCATTTTTTATCCCAGCTGGCTGCTGGGGTAAGCTCTGCCTAACAGCTCTGCCTCCTGTTCTTGACTTACTGACTCTTGGAACCACCAGTAGGCCACCATTCTTGTAGCAAAGAGCATCATTGGGGGATTTAGAACAAATAAGATGATGCCAGGCCATTAAGGGTTTAGTATGTTAGAACATATGTTCAAAGAACTTTAAATTCTATTTAAAATTTAATGGGAAACCAGTGAGGAGAGGCTAAACCAGGAGAAATGTGAGCTCCCTCACAGCTGTCAGCACTCTGGCAACAGTGTTTTGTATCAACTAAATGATTTTAAGTGAGTTGTTTGGGGATTCAGCTAAAATTGCATTACAGCAGGCAGTCCAATGAAATGAATCCATGAATCAAAAAGTTTTATGATCTTTAAGATATTTTGCAGAAGAAAAAAAGTGTGGTTCAGAAACCTGTTATAAGGTACATTAAAAGAAAAGTTTGGGTCAAAAATTACTACAAGGTCTCTCACAGTGGAACTGTAGCAACCTGGATTAACTATGTAGTCGTAAAAGGAATTGCTGTTGTTCTTGTGACCAAAAACAATACCTCAGTTTCATCTGGAGTTTCATTAGGAGAGTTGTCTTTCAGCTTTTACTGTCCCCGCCTGTGGAATGGCCTTCCCGATGACATGAGAGCAGCTGGGAGTGTTGATATATTTAAGAGGAAACTAAAGACTTATCTTTTTAGTAAAGCTTTTGATTGAAAATTCTTTAGACTGTTATTGGTATTTTTACTTTTTTATTTCAATTTCATTCTGTTTAATTTTTATTAAATCTTAGCGTATTTTATTCTATTCTATTTTATCCTTCAATTTTATATAGTTTTCTGCCATCTTCTCCAGTGTCTTATTTCCCTGATGTGATTAGTGAGGGTTAGGACAGCGCTTTGAGACATCATGCATGTGT
>JBBBVU010000022.1:15564943-15587586 GCA_037177055.1 Atherinosoma microstoma | reverse complement strand
AGGGTTCAGTGTCTTGCCCAAGGACACTTCGACATGTAGTCAGGGGAATCGAACCGCCGACCTCCTGATTAGTAGACAGCTCTATCCACCTGAGCTACAGCCGCCCATGTAATCACGTGATTAGGGAGTTGTAGCTCCTACAACTACGTACAAAGCAAGTAACTGATTTTTTTTTTTACAAAGTTACAAGGTTTCATAATCTCCAAAATGTCCGAAAAGAGATTTAACAGACACTATAAGTCAAAAATTGTAAAACAACATTATGATGGACATTATTGAAACAACTGATTGTTACATGAGCAACTAATCAAACTTTTTGATTTCTTGGCACCTGACATGACCAGGTTTGTCCATCAGTGACTCATCCACAATTTCATCTATCTGCTCCATCAAGAGCCACTTTCATTTCACCTGTCAAAACAAACCTTCAAACAATCTGTCAGCTGGTATTTGTTGACCAAATCTTGACATTTCAACTCGTGAAAATAATTCAACGATTATTGCGTTTGAGCTCTCTTTACCTATTTTACCAAGAAATTGACACCCTGTAGTTTTGGACACATCGGGTAAGTTGCAGCTAATTGTTTGATTTGATTTGCATTTCATTTATTTTCATCTCCTTTGTTGAATAATCAAAACCAGCGTTTATGTTCAATATCATTTACCATGAAATTAAAATGAAAGTAATTCTGTGGAAATAAAGCACTGTATGCATGCTGATAGATTAACCATCAGCAATTTGATTAAGGCTTAGTGAATACAGATGTTCTGTTGGCAAACCTGATTCAACACCTGCTTTACCAAACAGTTTTGCTCAGGATCTAACTTTAATTATCCTCCAGGCTTATATTATTCACCTTTACTGTTTAGTCTCCATTTCTTTGCATTGCAACAACATGATATTCACTTTAACTATTTTCTTTAAAGGCATTCTTAATTTGATTGTAATTAGGAATAAACTCTTTATCCTATTGATGCTTTTGTTTTAAAAAGAGCAAGATATAGTTACACCATCAACTAGATACATTAGTTGGAAATCTAGTAAATTATGGTTGAAACTTTCAAATACTAAAAGTGATAGTCACTCCCATTTTCTTTCAATAAAACCGTGCTGAAAGAAGATGGAAATGTTGGTGTGCCAGTGATTTGAAAAGCGATCTATTATTCTGCTTTTCACTGATTCAGTCTGATTGTGACAGACTGTCAGTACAGTTAAAAGTTCTTCCTGGAAAATGGTCAGCTCTGAAAGATGTGGTCTTGGCCTAAATTTCTGAATTGGATTTGGTTTCTATAGCAATGGCCACAGACTTGTCCATCTAGTGAATGGTGCCAGTAGTGATGCATTTTTATGACTATTCAGCCAGTTAGTGTAGCTTTGCATGGTTCCCATCTATAACTGCTATTCTTGCAAAAATGTTGCTCAGTTTGATAATATAGTTAACCCACTGACTTCTGTATTATCATATAATTAAACAGATTACAGTCAATTCTGGTGTTCCTTTAAAACAATGAGATGAGGAGCCTCACATTGATGTTACAATAGAACAGGATCATGCTAATCAACCCCAGCCATAACAGAATACATTATTCTTAGCCACTTCATGTTGCTGTGGAAACCGTTTTAGAGTCAGTAGGTCTGCCAAGGGTATACAGATAAACATGTCATTGTGTGTGTGTGTGTGTTCATTTTTGTGCAGCTTGTCATACTATGTATTTTATCAATAGAAATGCCACACTACTCGGCAGCAATACATGTTTGACGGGTTGATTTGAAAAACAGATGAGCAGAATCACAGAGATTCATGGTGGGTGAGAAAGAAATGAAAAAGTAATGATGGAGAGAGAACAAAGTGACAGATGATGATGGGGGTTGTGGCGGCACACTAAGAGTGGCAAGGAACACAGCTAAAGAGGGTTTGATTATATGGTCTGGCTCAGACAGGAGAAAAGATAAAAACAAATGGAGAGAAAGCTTGAATTATGTGAGAAAGTACTTCTGACATATATGTGCAGTATATATAGATTGTTGGGGTGGCATGTATTAAACCGTCTTGGTGAGGTGCAATGAATTGGATCTATTAATGAAAGTGTGAGGCACTGTGTGGTCATGGATCCAGGACACACTCACACACACTCACATAGACACACACTATGCTCCCTCTTCAGGCTCATATCATTACCCATCATTACACCCCCCATTTGGCATCAGCAGGCCTGATCGATCATGGCCGATAACTCTGTCTCACTCCGGGCCGTCCTATCTATCTCTATCTCACCCTCTCTCATATCGTACTCTCTGTATCTCTTTTTCACACCATATCTCCTCTCTCCTTGTCTCAACCCCCTCACACATTTCTCTCCTGCCCACAAACTGTATCAGTTTCAAAATTACCTAAATTGCCCGCCTACCCTATCTCAGTTATTTTTATTTTTTATTTAATGTTGCTTTCTCCCAAGTAGGCTACCTCCTCTCTATCTCCTGTCCACCAAATGTCGCTAACACTGACTAATCTTTTGCTGACTTTTCATCAGGCTTCATACTATATTTTTCTTATTTATACAATAGCTCTACCTTTTAGCACTGTGACAGGCAGAGCAATCACCTTGTAGTTTAATTTGTCACTGACCTGCTTTCAGCTTCACTGTAATGCACCTTTTCTTCTTCCACTCGACCCTCCCACTTCCTTTCATCTTTCTCTCAGTCTGTGTCACTCATCTTGCTCTCACTCAGGCAGCCCAGTCACACCAGCTGTGCCTTTGCATGCGACTCACAGTCACTTCCCCCACCTTCTTCTTCTAACTTTGCTCCCCCATGTTCTTCATTCCCTGCAAAGAGAAAGTGGTAATTACATAAAGCCCCAACAGTCAGGGCTCAACAGTCACTTGGAAAACTGGAAATAAATAGTGTCTGTTCATACCAGTGTGGACAAAAATATGCAGATGTAGCTGTTGACACTTAATAATTAAATCTAAACAAAAATGTTCATCCTGATCGTTTTTGAAGGCTCGACTGCATGATCTGAAAAGGAGAAGACCGCTCAGCTACACTTTGCCTCCTTCTCCTTCACTGTCCCTCTCTTGGCTTACATCTCTTGATCTAATGATGCTCTTGCTTGTGTATGCTCCACATTGATCCTAATTCAATTTGGATGGAATGGGTCTTTCAGACAATTGTCTGCAGCGATGGCCCCAGATGGATTTTTAAGCTTCTTCTGCAGGCATAAGAGATTAATGGGAGGAAGGCCACGCTGGACAGAAGAGAGTAACAATCATTTTCACCATAATTCCATATTTACACTCCCTCATGTAAGAAGTGATACAGAATGGAGAAAAAAAGGGGGGGTGAACTACACAGTGCGGAGAAAAAAGAGCAGCATTGCAGGGAAATTAATGCAACACTGTCAAAACAAGCAGAGTCTGCTTCTCTGACATGCCTTTCTGTATAAAGAAAGAGTATGTGATAAATATTACTGAGGATTCACTTTAATGAAGTTATAGCATCAGAGTAGAAAGTGTGCTGTAATTCAAAAAAATTCTGTTCACTAAACTTCCCATAAATTCAAATGATTTCCACATTTTCTACTTTGAACGTTTTCAATTTACAAAGATTTTGTAGTTGCAGGTATATTTCAGCAGACATGGTAAATATTTATGTGCATCAACAAACCAACTGATGCTACTAAAAACACTTTACCTGTACTATATACAGCTGGTGAAATCTCCTTGTGATAAGTTCCTGAAAAAACCAACAATGCAATTTGTCAAAGTGTTATGACCTTATAGCTGTGAAAAGCCTACTTGTTGTGAACAGCTGTAGTTTGACTTTAATGCTATCACTTGGGTAACATACAGACATACAGCAGATTCATTTTGACATAGTCTGCTTTAATGCCCACTGTTGTGACACCTTTGCCACAGGGAAATAAGTACATGTGTGTTGATCTGAACTAGTGTGTTAGCGAACATTTACCCTTGTCCTGAGGCATATCGCTATATTGCACAAGTCAAAACACTGGTGACTTGCCCGATGTGAGCTGTGTGGTGATGTCATCTAAAGCCGCCTAAAGCAGCACGGGTATACAGTGTAGCATCCCTGGTCCCATCATATCCCTGGCTATCTGTAGTGGCTGTTGTTTTCTTGCTTTCCAACTCTTTGAGCATCTGGCTGAGATGGTCTCTGGGGGCCGAGCTATAAGCCCCTGACTCGCTCCCTGCAGGCCGTCTCACTGACAGGAGATCAGACTACATCAGTATGTGCGAGAGGTACAGTGGGATCTGAGGGATGGATCTTATTTCAGCTGATCCAGCACACTGAGGGGTGGTTGCCAGAAACACAAAAGAACTGACTTTGTGCAATTTTTGTGTGTTTATGTGTGTGTGTGTGTGTGTGGACATGTGTGTGCCTTGAAGTGTGTGATGTGAACAGGGTTTAGAAAAAGACAGCAGTGAAAGACAGTTTAGGCAGTGTATGTGTGCGTGTTTGTGTGTGTGTGTGTGAGAGAGAGATGTAAAATATGTTTGCCCTGTTCACACCGATCTGTTTGTGTGGGAGTGCATTAACATCTACGTGGGCTGAAAGGGAGGCTGAATATGTAAAACAGTTGGAACAAAGGATAATAATTCTGGAGCTGCTGTGTAAAAAAGCCGTTATATTTCTTTAAATTTCACAGTAGCCAAACAGCCTTTGCTTGGAAATGAAACATAAGTTTCTATCATTTTTGAGTGATTGATAAGCTTTTCTGAACCACGCAGACAATTTGAGCCTCAATAGCACAGTACATTGTTGAATTTGAAACTGCCTGGCCTTCTCATGTTAAAATCCTGTTTTGTAGCAAATGTCATCAGTTTCTCTCTAGCTAAATCAAAAGAAAATTTTATCATGTTTTTGTACAGTCAAATAAACAGGAGCAAATATAATATAGGTGATGGGAAAGTAATGATGGGAAATGATTTGTGTGTGGCATCTTAAATGTAAGTGAACAATTATTTACCCAATTGGCAAAATTTGTATTTTAAAGGGACAATTAACAAATAGAGAAAAAATTCATATCAATATGTATTTGTGACATTGCCTTTACTATTGCTGATAAATAGCTTTTCTGTCTGTCGTTTCTTTTTTTTTTGATTACTGAAATGTTTTTTTTAGCTCCAGTTTTTAGCTGAAGGGGGTGAAAGGAACTGATGCCATTTCTGAATGAGTGCGAGCTAAAAATGTGAGGGTGGAATTGCACTTTGTAACAGGCAACATGTGTGCAAGGGGGATCTTTGCATCTGTGTGCCTGCTTGCTGGTACACATACAGCTGGGGTGTGTTAATGTGAATGTGAGCGTATGTGAGCCTCATTTTATTTCAGTAGTGGAAGGTTGCTGGCAGTAAAGGGATTTGAAAAGTGTGATTTTGAACTTCTTCATGTTAGAAGTCAGTTTGATCAATGTCTGCTGCAGCTCTCACTTGCTTCGGGGCACAGTGAACCACTGATAGATGAATCCTCTGTGTAAGTCCGTGGACTTATGTGTAGGTGTACACTAAGAAAAGGAGAACAAAAGCAAATCAAATCTAAAAGTCTGTGTGTGTGTGTGTGTGAGAGAGAGAGAGAGAGAGAGAGTGTGAGTGTATGTTTATATGTGTGCACATACACACCCATCAATATCTGCATACTGTATCTTTAGTATGGGAGAGGTGTGGGTGTCATTTTTCTGTGTACTTCTGCATCTGTCTCTGTGTTGTACTTTCTGATTCAATCACATATTCAAAGCCTTTCAGTATCATCTTACCCGTAGACTCGTGGCGGCTAACAAAGACACCAATGAGTCTCTGGACTTTATCAGCGAGTCCAGCCAGTCCGCCTGGCAGTCAAGCTCCAGTACCCAATCTGGCCCTGGAGCCCAATGGCCTGCAGAGGAACCCATGTGCAGAAAACCTTTTAGAGGTCCAGCAATCCAATTAAGGCAGCTCTTTTTCTGCAGCACTGTTGATGCTGAGATAAGTGTTCCAGTGGACTCCTCAGATCAACTCTAAAAGCACTACTTCATCAAACCAAGAACTCAAATTTATTACAGGATCATCTTTGGGTCTCTTCATATATATCGAAGAGGTAAGATGGGATAGAGACGCTTGCATGCACTAACAGAAGAAGATATGCTCAGCAGCCGTCAAGATTTGAAATAATGATGCTGGATGAAAGCTGCTGCTGACAGAGTGAGAAGTACCTGATGAAAAGCCATGAAAAGAGTTTTTTACACTTTTGATTTGCAGAAATAAATGGGAATTATGAGTATATTCTTACTCTATGCGGGTTTATGATTGTGTGGTTTCACAAGGACAGGTACAACTTGAAAAGCCTCCATATTTATCTCCAAGTGTTCTGGCAGAGCGTCCGTGAGATGATGGATGATGTCTTCATCGTTGGCCAATTCTCTGAAGTTGCGGTTTGAGCGCTGCTCTGAAAAACAAGATTACATTTAATGGACATTCACTCCCATCCAGAATTAACTGCAGGCTAAACACATACAGCTGTTCATAACAGTGCATCCAATAAAGCATTTCAGTATCCAGTGTTAAAAGCAATGGTTTAGAAACACGCAGGATAAATAAGATTACTTACAATTTAACCATATATTTGAAAGTATTTTTATGGAGCAATAAAGAAAACATCCTCAGTTGTCATCTACATGAAAATAAAATACAAGCCTATTTACTCAGCAAGTAATAATTTTCATATAAAACTTTCATGAAATTTTGTAAGTTGAATAAAGTTTGTTGCACCTCAATGAATTATAATAGATATCATAAATTTAAACAATGGTTTTTTTCGCTGGAATACAAATAGAAATCCAACCCTCATACTTAGACACAGAGCACATATATTTTGTGTCGTCGGAACATTGAGGGACAGAAATAAAAACCTTATTAATTATCAGGATATAAAATGTTCTTTAATATTTAATACAACTGATGTATTGCCGTTATTAGCGGAAAAATGGCAAATTATGAAAAGGTGTAATACTGGAAAAAAGACAGAATGATCCTGATAATATATCAACTGAAATTAGCAGGTGAAACATGCAATTATTCATACTAATAATTACTAGGCTGCGCAGGTCACTGTTTAAGACATTCTCATAACTTTCTTGTACTCTGAAAACAACAATTGATATAGTATAGTCATCATTGTTTTCTTTTTAATTCGTCCAATTTTCATGACGTGAACAATAACCACTCATAACTGAATTTTCTAGAAATGATTGAGCTGATTGAATCAATTTAATAATAATAATACTGCATGTTTGCTAAGATACCAATTGTGTATCTCCAACTCCTTATCTGCATCACAGGGTGACCTTTAGCATGCCCTGTTCCTGTATAGTTTTCCTCAGGGTGCAAGGATGTTGGCGAAGCTCAGATATATACAGCTGGAGTACTCAGTAGGATCAGTAGCTCTTTCTGAAGCCATTCCCAAACACATCTGCAGTACCTAGGGTTGCCTTTGTGACACAGAGATAAAGAGAAAACACTCCCCAGGCTGTTAGCGTCTGCCAATCTCCTCCTGTCCCTGCTTTTCCTGCTCATCTTCCTCACTTGGCTAAGAGGAAAATGTATAAATCAAACTCACTTGACAGAGTAGGAAGTGTTCCTTATGTTTTCATGATCCAAAACAATATTGTTGTGACTTAACCTTTTCTGAGATGCAAGAAAAAATCCCCCCCATTCATCCAGGGTGGGCTCTGCTGAGACAGCTGAAAGAGCTGGAGGGTGGGGTCCATGTATATTTACTAACTCGATGCTCCATCCATCAAAATACACAGCATGTTGGCTCCACCTGTCTGTCAGTGTCCTCTCACATTCTTTCACAACTTCCTCTCCCCAGCCGCTCCATGGTCTCCTACACTTGATATGTGCATACTTAAGGAGAACACTCTCCTCTTTGTCTTGACTGAGTCTTTTCTTACTCTGGTGTTTTGTTGCTGACTCCAATTTTCCACATTTTATTGTATTTTTCTACCTTTATACTCTTGTCCAATGCTAGTATGCATTTCCCCAATGCTCCTGCAACAGAAGTAGTGTGTAGCTTGAGAGTGCTACACCAAGCAGGTTAGAGAGGGTAATTTTAGGCTCTGGGTGCCGCAAGGCTTGGATTCAGTGTTGGAAGGTTCACTGACAGTCAGCAATCCTTCACTGATCACACGAAAGTCTTACAGATTGGGAAGCTGTGTAAAATCCTGGTGGGAAGAGGGTAAGTGTAAATGAGTTAAGGGGATACTGCAAAGGAAGGAGCGATCACAGCTTTTTCCACACAGAAAGAATTGACAACTATGTTGCTTTCACTGTGGGCCATGTGAGCTGTTGCACATTTACACCTGACACTGCGACAAAAGACGTTTTCTGCCTGAATCCACATGTATGCAGGTTGGATGTAGTCTTTGTCCTTTAAGTGTGGAGTATGTAGTGTGAGCATATTTAGAAAAAATAACTAGTGTTTAACTGTTTGGAAAGAGGATAGCACATCTCAGCTAAGAGCTTTGCTATGACACAGAAATTGACTCATACAGACAAATACTCTTGGAAAGAAAGAGAGTTGGAGTGGAAGTCGAAGTTTGAGTGGAGTAGACAAGCGTCTGGTATAGAAGCAGTTTTAATATGTTAGCCTGTCTCCCTGCTGGCCTCCCCTCCCCCTTTCAGGGACGGCACTAATGCCATTAAGTGTGGGACAGATCTGTTCCATGTCTGCAGGCCTGCCAGTCTACTGGTCTGCCTCGAGACCACTCTCCATCTAATCCTATCCTCTCTCTCCCTCCATCCTCCTCCTCCCCTCCTCGCCAGAGACAGGAAGAGGCGGCTGGGAGAAAAATCTAATAAATAAATGAGAGGATGCAAGAGGAAAAAAATATATAAATTAAGTTCTCCGTTCTCGTAAATCATGTTGCCAACTTCCAGTAGACAGGAGGGCGGAGCTTATGAGAGAGCTTGGGAGACCATAGGTGGAGGAGGGAGGGAGAGGAAGCGAGTAAGAGAGACGAGAGATTGTGAAAGGGAGAGAAAGAGGTGCGGGAATCGTTTCTATTCCACCCTCGACCAAGGCTCGGCTCTGGAGACTTGGCGGTGAGGTGTTTTTAATTGATTTTTGATTAGATAGACATGGTGGAGGGGTTTGTCCATTAGCATGAGGGGAATGAACCTCTAAGAGGAAGTGAGCGAGAGAGTAAGGTACAATGAAGGAGAGCGAAAAAAAAGCTGAAATAAAGTATTTTTAATACAAACTGCTTTTCAGCTTAATTGATGATTTATTCAATTTTATTACACAATATTTCTCAGAGATTTGGGGCTTTTAGTTAATTTTAAAACCTTAAAATAGCCTTGAAAAGCTTATTTGTTATCTTATAGACCTATCCTGATCAGGGAAGTGTTGAAAACAATGCAGGCAGACAGCAATATCGATAAGATAGAAGAACACAAACTCTTCCTGTAACCCTGTAACTAGCAACACCCACCTGTCTTCCTGCAACTTAATAGAGTGGAAAAGTTGGATATTTAACTTTGACTCCAACAAGACAGCTCTGGGACTTCTGGTATCTGAAGGCTTCATATGTGATTGCATTAAATGTGTTGATCAAGAATGAAACTGGCAGGAGAGGAGTCTGTAAGTCTAGCTAACCATCCTCATCTCAGCTTGTGAGAGTTGGATTTAAGTCATTACATAACAGAAAAGCCATCTTACAGATAACCACGTCAAAAAAGTGAATATACACTTTTAGAAAAAAGGGTTCCAAAAGGGTTCTCCGTAAAGGGCAGAGGTTCTACGCAGAACCATTTGTCTGAAAATCCCTTTATCATAAAGGGGTCCATCAAGGGTTCTTCAAAGGTTCTCTGTAATTTCTCTGTAAGAATAAGGGTTCTTATAGGAACCCCTTTAATGCAGACAATCCTTTTTGGGAGAAAAGTTCTTCAAGACCTCGTGAAAATATTGGTATTAGGAGATCATCACCCTCAAATATTCATGCTTTAAAAAGTATTTTTAATGCATGTTTCTGGAATGCTCTCATCAATTCATTCCACTGGTTCTGCCAAAGTCTGAAATATCATCTCATGTCATAGACTAGTTAAAGTTATTGCACTGTTTTGCAAAACAGTGTTCCAAGATTGGCTTTTGAACCCAGTCTCCATGACAGACAACTGTGCTGACCAGTCAGCTGAAGAGTTAAACCATGGGGCTGACTTTGAGCACCAGTTTTATAAGAGAGCCAATCAGCAGCCACAGTGTAGATGACACAGGAAGGCACAATGAAGCTCACGCCCAGGGAGACAAAATTTCAGGGGTTTGCTTTGGCCAGTTAGCATACAATTTAGCTGCAGACGCTTCCAGGAGGTCAGTCATGTCAAGCACCATTTTTCTGAATCTTGATTGGTGGATGTTATGACATGTGTTCACACTGAAGTATGTGGTCTGGCATGAGCCTCACTGGGCATTACCATGTGTTCTACACCATGGCTGCCAATTGGCTGTCATAATGGTTCTAGAAATCAGCCCCATGAGCAGCCATTCTGGAACATGGATATGTCTTTTGTTTGCCTGAAATGGTAGACTATCATTGGCAATGGATATTAATGGGGATGGAATTTCCACTATGTCTCTAGGTTTTATTATACCTCTGTGTCAAATGAATTTTGTAAAGGATTGGGTTGAGGGGCATTTTTTATACTGGGAATCTATTTTGATATGATTTTTGGCATGTGGTGCCTGGTGCTGGCTGCCCAGTTGATTGCCCTGTCAATGGTGATTACAATTAATTTGTGATCACCTATAGGAATTTGAATTATAAACTGGGTTAAGGATGTGAACATCTGAAACCTCAAAGAATTAAGGTAAGTCAAATCTACTATCTTATTTTATCACGCATGACTAGCTAAGGACTTTCATGGGGAAAGGTAGATTATCTTAACATTTGTTTCTTTTATGCATTTTCTTGCAGAGGAGTTATAGACTTTGGACAGAACATGATGAGCTACTAACTGACTTTTTTGTATTTCCTTTCTATGTCACCAGTGTTGGAGATTATATTCATCCACCTGACGAGGACATCCTGGGATGCCTGGCTTGTTTGTCTGTAATATGGCTGATTTCACCAGCCTATGTTCACCTTTATTCCCCACAGGACCAACATAACTTCTCCTCAGAGAGTACGCCATCCTTATCTATCATTGTGTGAAGATTGTGAAGATCTTTAGCAAGCCTGTTAGAATTCTTACAAAGGGTTCTAACAGGCACCAAAAAGGGTTCTCCTATGAGGACAAGCCAAAGAACCATATAAAGTTAAAGGCAGCACTTTTTTTTACATAGTGTAATAGAAGAGTAAAAATGGACATCAAAGTAAGTGCATGCACCCAAAACAGCTTCAGTTAGTAATGATTCAACAAGTCTCTGTGGCTGGAGGGTTGCAGCACCATTCTCTCAAAAATTAATCATTCTTTTGAGGGACCTCGCCCCCAACAGTCTCCAAGGATAGGGCTGGAAGAGACCATTCCCATCAGGACAGACGTGTTTCATTACCATTTCACTATTTGATTTGGTGTTATCCCTCCTTCTAATATAACAAGTAGACCCAAACCATGCCAGCAAAATGCCCCTCACTCCTGAACAATGGATCATCTGTAGAGGTCAGTGGAGATTAGAGCGTTCCCTTTAATTTGTCATCCATAATAATGCAAAGTGAAGGTTTCTGGAACAACTTCACCTACTTCCAAAATGCATATAAAGGGATGAGAAGTTTTTTATGCAGCCAAAGTTGGTCTATTAACTGTTTAAATACAGACTTATAAATAAAACTAAATTCACAAGCAACAAAAGATATTCATCCTCTGTTCAATAAAAGTAAGGGTTTTACACTTTTACAGGTTTGGTTGCAACAAGAGGTAGCGAAGAGCCTCTAGTAAAACCGTTATCCTGAGTTATGTTTGGGATGTGTTTTTTACAGAGGTTTAATGACAGGTCTTTAATGATTTTTTTAATGATCACAATTTCTGATAATATTTTGATAAATTCAGTTACAGATATAGGAACACAAATGTTTCCCTTCTGCTGACATTTCTTTTTAAAGAGCATTCAATCATTGTGGCGTTTTGATGAGTTTTAATATGTTTTTTTAGTTGAACAGGTTTAAGTTACTTTTAAGCATTTTTTATTTGAAGTAAGTTGGTTTTGTTTAGTTCTGCTGAGAAATGTTGCCCACATGTTTCTGACAGAGTAGATTATTAGAAAATGTCCCCTGTAATCGATTAACTTGCTGCGGCCTGTATTCCACAACTTAAAATGTAGAAACTTTCACCGATTGAATTCTCCCTGCATCCATATCACCACAGGACTCACTAAGTGAACTGTGAGGGCTTAATGTTCAAAAATCATATTGTTTTCTTTTATATGGTTGTTAGCCTTCCATCATGCTCAGTACAGATTTTTGTTATTTGGAGATGGAATGACATTATATTTTTCCTCACAGTCACTGTTCCACAGTTCCAATAAAGCCTTCTAAACATCTTTAGTGTGATTGCGCTGTTAGTGTCCCTCCATACCAATAACGCTTGACTCAAAATCTCCTATCTCATTCTCTGATAACTGAGAAGATGCTGAAACTAAAAGGTAAACACACTAAAGTGTATAGTTGATTGTTGATTAGAGGCAGAGCTCTAGTTAATAAATCTGATAAACTGCCAGTTCTCAATTTCAAGTTGAAAATATCTTTAGCCTTTAGGCTTTTCTTATCAATAGAATATTGGTATTATGATTAATAATGAATATGTTTTGATTGTTACATAATTTCTAATGTGACCCCTTTTTCTCTGAGCAATCAGTTGGTAATCTTATTACACCTTACACCCGCCCACTCACATTTATGCATGTGAAGACACTGAACTTATTCAGTATATTTGATACAAAAATAATGTAAAATGCAGGAGGTGATTTAAGGTAATAATTATAAGCCCCAAGGTTTCATTTTGCCATCAAAAAAAAAATAAAAAATTCCCATATCCTCATATAGCAAAAGGCACCGGCAAATGACCTCTCACACATTGTTTGCTTGCACCCAGAGCCCTTACGCGCAGCATAATAATCAGTAAGCAAAGCAGCATTGATATTTGTTTTTTGTTTGTTTGTTTTTGGGTTTTTTTTTTGTATATACATTTCCTTTTCGTCCTCATGTTCGGTTTTAATAGCTGAGCAACCTAGGAGAGAAACACAACACGATATTCTCCAACCATAGATTAGATTTGCACCTCCAGCAAACTTTCACTTTGCTACTTGGTAACTTGCCTCAGTTCTCATAAGTTTTCTAGTCTCCAGATACCCTTCTTACCCCCCTCCACTCTTTAACTCTCATCCTCTTGGTCAGTGAAACTGGTCCCAGCTGCACTTAAACACAAACCCAGAGCTGCGGACGTAGACACATTCACATACTCCCACTCCCTCACCAGCTCCCTCTGAGGCACATATGGGTTAGAGTAATATCCAAAGTGCAGGTGGGACCTTGCTTTTGTAGCAAAGCTGAACAAAGCAGGACGAAACCATACGCCATGTAATGGAGTGATGATCACTGCAGAGATAGAACAATCAAAGAGGGGAGGCCAGTGGTGGGGGCATTCATGGACTTAGAGAACTTGCACACTAATTGTATCTTATGACTAATTGGTAAATTAGTGAAACCTATTTCAAGGCGCCAGGCTTAGCTTTGGGGGACACCCACAGCTCATTATAGACTCATATTCTGGGCAGAGGAGGAGAAAAATAAAGGAAATTACACAATTGCTCAGGTGAGAATGGTAATTAAGCAAGTGCTTAAGAAGAGCAGGAAATGAAGCCTCATACACACATAATTTACTATTCTCTCTTGTGTAGTGCTTTAAATCACCCCAGATCCAGAGCATGTCAGTGAGGGAATCATCGCTGTATGTGTTTTTGCGTAATAATTTGCATCAGTAAGTTTGTGAGCATGCAAACGTGTAAGTATGAGTATGCTTTTATGTGGTGTAATAAATCATATATATATAATATAATCATGGCAACTGATACAGATTGATGCAGTTGTACTTTAAGTTGTGATCAATTATTTACATAATAATTATATATATTTTTGATAATGTCACATTAAGGTTCATTAATGCTAAGTATGCTGACCCAGTGACACAATAATAAACCCTTTTTCAGCATTAATGTTCTGACATTGAACAGACTGTGAAGAAGCATTTTGCCAAGTCCTGCGGGGTTTAAGAACAAAAGAAGCCAACTTAGTTGAGAGATATACCCTGGCTAATGTAATCCACTGGAGATATGACTGTATTTTTAGAATCAGGCCAGTTAGCTTTGGAGGAAATACAGCTAATTTAGGCATTAAATCTCAAGTAAATGGAGATAGATGGTTTAACAGATGAAGACAGTGGCTCTTAGTTTTGAGAGCTAGCCATTCAGTTTTTAATATATTTATTCATCTGCTTAAGTCTACAGATGTTTCACTATTCAAGGATGGATTTTTAATGCTCCAAAGAAAACTATCTGCTGTGTCATATTTAGAAAAAACATAAAGAGGTGTGAGGCTCAGCAACACTTCAGGTAAGACAACTGAGCGCTAATAGTACACAGGCGCTAATACTCATAAGGCAAGATTAATGTGAATCCTCTGCATTCTCTTCTGTTTTTTATCAGTAAAAAAGATGTATAATCAGAAGCTGAAGAGCTCTGTCAAATGGTTGCTCTTGAGTTATTAACCTTTTGTCCATCTTATCACTTTTCCTCCATCTCCTTCAGTAGCTTTCTTGTCACTCTATCACTGCATGTAGGGCCTCCAAAACCCCTTCACCCACCCTCTCCCTACAATTTGCCAGCAGTAAAACTAATATTGTCTTTAATCAGATGCAATTAGGTCTGCAAGTTAAGATCTTCTCCCAATTAAAACTCATTAGGCCCATAATGTCATTAGGGGAGTCTTGGGTAACCACCACTTGCATTGGCAGCCAACGTGTCACAAATAACAGTGCAAGTCAATACCCCAGTACCACATGAACGGTTTATTATAGAACAACAGAGAGGAAAGGAGATTCAGGTGTGTAGAGTCAGGATTTAGTTGCTGGAAGTTTAACTTGAGAAAAAGCAAACTTTCAGACATCTGCAAGAAAAACTGAATGTTGAAATGTTGGCTAAAGTAGCAGTCAAGATTAATCTTTAGAGGGGACTATAATGTTTAGATTAAAATATGATGATTTTATAATCATGCCCATATCATCAATGAGAAAGGAAAAGCTTTTTTAGTTGATTTGCTGAATAACTATGACCTTTCCTGTGTGTTCATTACTGTATATATTCATGGAAGTTTAATTAAATCTTGAGGCAATTTTATCAAACATAACATTGGTGTAAATCTGTTATATATATCTGAATATATCTGAATATCTGAATAATAATGAAGATGCACAGTAAAGTATGAGTTTAAAAAAAACAACCAGAAAACATTGTTCATTGTACATCTATACAATGTTTCATACTACTTCAGCAATGAAAACATGACTACATTCTTGCTAACATGTTCATGTAAATTGTACATACAGACAAACAGGGTGCATTTTTTACCATTCTAATTAACTTAAGGTAAAGCTTCATGGGAAGAGGCTTCATTAAGACCACAAATAGCACTTTGGAAAGATGCATCTATATTACTGTTGTACAGTAATACAAAGTTATAATTATTTTTGGGAGCTGTCACAACTTGCAAATGAATAAGCAAGGTCTCACACAATAATGATCAACAGACAGAATGATAAGCTAATTAACTGTGTTGAACAGAAAGCTTGTTCACTATAACTGTGCTATAAGTACTTTTTCGCTTCAGAGTAGAAAAAAAGGAAAAGAAATACAAGAACAAGGTCAAATTTTTCATTTTCATTACTGACTGCAAAATACATAAACGGATTACTGCACATAAAACTAAAACAATGTAACTATGGATACAAAACAAAATGAAAATATATGAATAGGACAATTTTTCTATCTGGTCTGAACTACCTTCAGTAAGCTTCAACTAAATGTTGATCAAATTCATGCAGACAGAAATAACTACTGAAGGCATATTGAATATGTGGGTCTCTGTCGTGCACAATAACAGTTCTTCATTGATTCCCATTCCTGCTGCTGAAGAGTTTTTCTAAAGCCTTGAGTCAGAGCTACCTTGAAGTTAATGTGCTAAAGGCACACAGATGAGGGGCTCTTGGTAGAAGGACATTCATACCATCTCAACTCTCTCTTCGAAAGTGCTCACAGAACATTGCTTTGTCTGGGCATATTTGGAAATCTTTAAGTATGTTGTTATATAATTTCTGCAAACTTAAACAACCTGAGATGGACTCCATTCAAGATGTGCAGCCTTTTTGTGATAAGATAAATGGCTCCTCCGTGAAAAAAAGACATGCATCAATACAAGGGTTTCACTTATGCGGGGAGGGCCTGTAAAATGTCTGCATGACACCAATCAGCAGTAATTACCGTCAAGGTTAGAGTTTTCCTTACGCCCCTAATTGGCCTTTGCTGTCAATCAACAAGTGATTTCTGTTCAAAATTGAACTAAGGGGAGAGATAGAAGTGGCAATGGCGAGATAATTGAAAATAATTGAGCAAATTGCAGATTTGAAAAGTTGGCTTCATCAGCACTGCGGGGGTGGAATATGAGCATGTAGAGAGAGGAGAGGTGAACGGAGGAAAAGTCAGATCTTAATGATAATGAACAAAACACTCGTCTCTATTTTTCTCCTACCCCTGAGGATCTGCTTATCTGAATAATCAGCCTGTACGTGTCTCAGTGTTACATGCATGAGAAAAAGATGAGCAGCTTTGATCTCTGTATCCTGAGCTTCAGTAGCTATTCATCAGCCGGAGGGCATACATCCTGGCCCTAGTCCGAAAACCCCCTTAAGCACAGAGGAAGTACCTCTGTGATGCAACTGTGTTGCTGGACTTGATGCATATGCTGTGGCTAAACGTGAAATTGGCAGTGAGTATGAAAAACAGTGTGTCTATATAAGGTCCATTGATATATGCAAATTTTATTAGGTAGTGTCCTACATGTATCGACTTTGCCTAGCATAACATTTCTGTTACATAAATGTGTACTATTATAGCTAGTGTATGCATTTCAGGACAAACTTACAAAGTACAAACTTACAGATATATTTTGTGTAATGAGAAATTAAACTGTATGACAGAATCATATTGTTAGCCCGTTAGCATAATTGCATTAGTCATATTTTAAGGTTTTACAGGGAATGATGCACAGTGAAATAGTAGTGTTAGGAGAATAGAGTTAGATCGATATTACAATTTTGCCTAAATATGCCATAAGGGATATCACAATTATGGTGACCAAATTTATCATGTTTATCAGTATTATCAAATGTTGTTTAAATGTGCAAAAACTAATTAAAATATACTAATGCTCATATGCAAACCCTTTCATAAAGTTTTCTTTTGCATGAAATATTTGTCCAATCAATTTCACTCCAGCACAGCGACCAAGCTTTCATTTTTAGATTAAGCCAATTTTTGACAAAAACATACACACATGGCCACACAGTGCATAATAAACAATTGCATTTGCACATATGTGAAGAATGACCCCATGTGCAATTTTCGTATATATACAAATGAGTCTTAAGATCACTGAGAGTAATTTAAATGATTTTGGCACAGGAAATTCCTCAGTATTTCAAGTTTTGTTTATAGTGTGCTGTAGCACAGCAGAGTTGGAACTTGATGACTTGTAATCCCAAAAGTAGAAAGAAAATGCTATCGTCATAAAACCAAGTTTTTACAGGCTTAAACCACTGATTGGGTTGCTAGTCCCCCAACAAAATGGTGGTTTGCATGGTATATTGTGGAGGGTGTATCATGAGTGTCAGTGAAAGAAGCTGCCTCGAATTTAAACAAAAATGAACTGGTTGTTATGTTTTAGAGTGCCTGAGAAAAGTGAATCTGCAAAACACCAGCTAAACAGCAAGTTGTGTTTTTATAAGCAATGTAACACTACACGCTTCAGTTTATAGTACTGACAAGGAGGGCTGTAGAATGTACTGAAAATAGTTATGATAGCAATATCAACGTGTCTGATATCAATATGGCAAAGGCATTTTGCCAAAGCATATCAAGCATGTGTGAATTAATGAGGGCTGCATTCCAATTAGAGGAAGTTCTGCTTTTGTGCATCTTCTACCAACCATAGTGCACAGGTGTGGAAGTGGAAAGCAGCCCTTAATACACTGGAGATTTGCACCATATGTTGGACTGTTTGTTTATATATTGCGAGCCATATCATCAGTGGAATATTCAACAATGATATAGCATTTCACATGTGTTTCTAATATTTTGTGGTATGACAAGCTGTTAGCGAGTTAAACAAAATACTCATGACATTGTACACCATCCTGAAATTGCCATATCATTAAAGTAAAACTTACCTTATAGTCACTGTAAAGTTGTGGGTGGTGTTAGCAAAAGATTTTATTTCTGCATGTTCTGCAGACAACTTGACCATCATTGATCAAAAATCAAAAAATTCAAAATACCTAAGAAGGGTTGGTCCATTTAGGAAGCTGAAAAATGCCCAAAGCACTGTTGGTGTCTTCTGCCATGTTTTCATTGATCCAAAAAAGCCAACATTCCATGCTGTGAATATGCTACACTGATTTTTAGAGACTGTTGCTAACTTTGGCCAGGGATGAAGAGGGTTTAGCCTGGCCTATTGAAAGCAAAATAACAAAGCATGGTATGAATGATAGTTAAATTTGTAAACATCATCATTAACCACCTAAATATTTTACAGTGGAAACCAATTACCACTTTATCTCCAGTAGTAATTGTCTGATATAAATCAACCTCATTCTAGATTTTCTTCTGTGGGTGGATTTGTGCACCTGATAGAGTAACAATACTGACAAAGCTATTGAGACTAAAGGCAACCCCTCAGTTTCACTTGTTTTGTCTCTTCTGTTTCTTCCTCCTACTCATCCCCCCCAAAAAATATCTCGCTTGTAATTCACATTTCCATATGCTGCCAGTGGCGCCAGGCAGAGTGGATAATTGGGTTGAAAGTGGTGACTGTGAGAGCAGGATAGAAAGGGATACAGAGAAGGCCAACTAAAAGAAAAAAAAAAAACAAGCCATTACAGGATGGATTCTTTTTTTCCCCTTCACTCGTCATTTTGCCATGCTGCTCTTAACCACTTGTGCAGCTGAAAAGATTTACCTTGGCCTCCTATTCTCTCTCACTCTGTGCCTGCCTCCCCCAGAGCCTCACTCCCACCCTGCCTCTGCCTCATCCATATTCATCCTGCGTCTGCCTCTCTCCCTCTCTTTCTATCGCTCTAGCACGCTCTCTCTTCCTATGTCTCACTGTGTCACACACAGCATGCCGTTAATACGCCAATTAGTACTAGGAGCAGATAATGGACTATGTCATATTGCAAAAGGAAAAGAGTCACAGAGACAGAGCGAGTGAAAAAGAGTAAAAAGAGCAAGATTGAGAGTGTTAGTGAGAAAACGGGAGTGAGGTAGAGAGGTGGTGGGGTTTCTTTATGGATGCGGTCTCTGAAAACGTTGAAATGCTGCATTTACTGTTAACATCCCGATGGAAATAGAGCGATGGGAAGAGCGCTCTGGTGGTCACAGGTTCTCTTAAAAAAGCTGAGGGGTTACACCAACGATTTGCAGGTCCCAAACGTGGATATCTGTTTAGTTTTGCTGGACTCTTAACCCCTTTCATTGGTTTTCTACTCTCTCAGTGCCACATGGTTCGCTTTCCTACCATTGTGTTTAATTCTACGCCTACAGGCCTTCTACTGTAAATGCAGGACATGCAGGTAATGTGTTGATACACACAGTTCATTGCTTTGTGGGAAACAAATGCATTCTAAAGTAATGCACTGTGGGTTTTAATATAGGTCTAATCAATACCTAGCATAAAGCCAATGATTCATAAAAAATAATCATATCTCTGCCAGTATTCATGCAAATATGATTCTGTTATTCCAGTAAAATGTGAAAAAGTCTTGTTGAAAGAAAAATCTGTTTTATGTTTTGTGGAAAGGAAGTAATTGTCAATCACTGCAAAACAAGAAGCCGTATAACTGTGAAAATTAGAGCTATTTGCAAAGAGCGTAAGGTATTAGGTAAATAATGGTGTCACATCAACATTAGTTCTGACTTGGAAAAATTGCCATTAATCAAACATGAGCTAGAACAAATTAATATATGCCTGACGTATGAATCTACTTTCCTTTTCAGAGAAATACTCAAACAGGACCAATAATGCTTTTTTGATAAAGTTTGCCTTATCATTCAAAACATCACTCTATTGAGAATCTAAATGTGATGTTGAACACAAATGAAAGAATAGAATTATTATTAACAACAACTGAGATTCTCAGTCATGGTCGAGCCTGAATGAATTTATTCAGTGTGAGAATTTCTCCTTACAGGGTTTATGTTTTTTGGTCATCCCATATTTTTATCAGTGCTTATCTGGATTATTTTATTTGGAAGAGAGAAGGGGAAGTAATTATGATATGGCATCTTGAAAATTGAAGTCTATTGAAAATAGCTGGACTTTTCCACAGGGTCTTTTAGATTCATCTGCTCATTTTTTTTTCAGCTTAGAAAGATGGAAGGCAGATGATAATTATTTTTGAGCATAGCAAGCTTTCCTCTTCAACATGTTTTATTTATTCTGAAAACACATGGGTAAAACATCCATTTGGAAACATCTTAATGAGTATGTTGTGCTTTACTTGTAAAACAACTACTGTTTTGGATGAACCTTAGGTGGCTTTCTTATAAACTATTCATTGTGAGTAGAAATCATTTATTTATATTTCTTATCATTTTATTTTTACTATATTAATGAGTAAATAGATCCAGTGAGGGGTGCACTATTTCTAAAAGGTTCTATGCTCATGTTTGCAAGGCTAATCAGCACATTTGTAGTCACTACTGTTGTTGCTGAGGGACCAGGGTGCAAAAAAGAAACTGCTTTGACTTTGGAAAGCATGCCCACATTTTGGTTCTTAGTTGTTCAGACTGTTCAGTAGTGAGATTTATCTACTATAAAGACCACAGTGTGATTTTACACGAATCAATGAATCTGAGTGATATCACCATGGAGCACAAACTAGATCCTGCTACCTGTTTACTGACACTATGAGTAAGGCAGTCCATGAAGGTCAACTGACACAAATGTGAGAGCATTACAACAAAGTAGGTGCTGCATGACAGAGGGTTAAGTGGCAAAGGCATGTAGAGCCTATTCAGTAGACTGTAACATTGCTTATTATAATAGAAACTGACAAAATCATTTACTGAGTGGAGAGAAAAATTGCAACATGCACCGTGCACTGGTGCAATTATTGTATGTGATATGGAAGCTGAATAATTTCATCTGGCAGCGTAACTCACCCTTTGTTCACCTGGAGACAAAAGATGGCCTCGATTTATCCAGAATGGTCATCACTCTGATCTGAAATGTAAATTTCAAGCAAATCAGTATTATGACTTTTAAAGGTTTAAGGCAAATACAGTAAGATTGTTCCCACGTAAACATGAACTCAATTGGACTGTGCAAATCTGGCTTAAAGTGAGAGGATTTAACTTTTCCCGAGACTGATGGGAAATAACACATTAGATTTTTTCATGTGTCAGTAGCATTAAGGATGTTACCATATGGTCACTTCACTGAAAGATCACAAATCAAGGATTGTTATTAGCTCTTTGTTAGGAGTAACAACATCTACCTCAATTAGGTTTTTATTTGGATGTTATTACCATAAAGTACTGGTCACATCACATCAAGACCTCAAAACCCCAGACTGATTAAAAAAGGATGGGTTTTAAATGACAATTTTCTGTCAGCTTCACGTTTAAATCTGCTATTCTACTATTTCAGAGCTTTTGCTGTAACCTGATTCTAACTCTTTTGAGATGAATGTTGGTCTGAGACATGCATTTATTCATGTTGTGGATATGTTTGAATTTTCTGTATGTGTATCAAACACATGGCAAAATGTAAAATAGTAACAAAATCTCAATCTATAGATTGGTGTCTATAAACAGTTTTCCCTTTTTCTTCATGCTGCAACACCCAAACATGACACGGCGGAACACGTTCATATGTTGTGAAATTGTCCGAAACATACCATTGCTTCACATTTGATAGCCAAAAAATGCACTTTGATGTAAGATGGGTTGGAGGATGGTGTTAAATAAATGGCTGAATAGAAAGAGACAAGATCAAGACCACTGGCACTTTCAAGTAACTTCACCTTGAAATGCATGTCTTTGCATTCAGTCAATGTTTCCTTGTGCTTTCACTTGCTGTTTTGTTGCTATTTTGCTTATAAGATGGTTATTTAGGTTAAGCTGGGAATTTAATATGGCTTCCATTACAGATTACTAGATTACTAGCTTCACTAAACACATAAAACATGCTGGACATACAAACCACATAGCTAACTGAAACACACTGTGACACTCACTTGACAGTTGTGCAAGATTAAACACACACACACACACACACACACACACACACACACACACACACACACACACACACACACACACACACACA
>JBBBVU010000022.1:15520204-15563531 GCA_037177055.1 Atherinosoma microstoma | reverse complement strand
GTTTTTCATTGAAATACAATCCGAATTCAGCTTTGTTTTCACTTCAGACTGAATGAGTTTCAGCTGCTGTTCAGTAAGGTTCAGTTACCATAATTTCATGCTGCCGCAGAATGATCTCTTAAAGGTATCACGTTTTTCCAGTGAAATCTCACAAAGTTAATGCACTGGTAGCAGATTGTTGCATTTTAGCAACATGTTTACAATATAACTTGATGGCTGTTTAGAATAGATATGTAAAATTAGTTTAAGAGTGATCTAATGTAGAATCAAAAGTAACAAAAAATTAGTAGTTTAACTTTTAAATCAAGGCCTATCAACGTTTTTCCTCATGTGTCATTCTTGAGAGACACACCATTGCAATTAAAGGAATTTTCCAGGACAATAGTAGATGATCGGTTTAAGGAGCTGTAGTGGGTCCTGAACCCCACCTATAGACACCACGTGGTTAAGGCCGTGGGGGGCGAAAAAAAGGTGCTATACCAAGAAAGCATAAGCGATAACCACTAGGCAGGAAGAAGTAGGCTACATATTACTCCCCGATTAAGTTGGTCTTGATCAAAGAACTCCCAAAGAAACTGTCTAAAAAGAGTCTTAAAGCTACCAGATCGAAATTTAGTGATGGCCGTGCCAGGTTATAATAATCCTGATGCAGACCTGCAGTGGCTGAATACACCGAGTGAATGGTCCTGATGAGAGTGTGCGCTGCCTGTCGACAAGAGAGAAAAGAGACGAGTGATCCGCGTTGTGCGTCAGGACGCACAAGATAACCGCATATGGTCAGAGTACTGTCTTATTTTCCACTGGTGTTCTCAAACCGTTTAGCTGCATGAAGGTGAAGAGTCGTCAGTTTGGAGAAAAAGCGCGAGCAGAGGCACGCCAGACATTCAAGAGTCTGATATGTCTTGCATTCAGACGTTTTGCGAGGGTGGCACATTTGTTCACATGCTCACCTTCTAACCAGCGACAGACGTACAGCACGAGTTAGGTCCGATAGTGTTCTTCTGTAGTTTAAGATTTCGAGCATCGTCAGCGTCTTAATAACCTTCATGTCATTATTATTTCTATCCAGGATGATGGTGGCGTCGTTGCTATTTATTTTGATGCCCAGACGGGCGCATTTTCGTGAAAACCGGCTCTGTCCGTAAGGATTCTTAACCACAGCCTTTCTCGTATTTTTTTTTTTTTTTTAAATTTCCAGTCGGGACTTCCCCCCCTCTCTTTCATTTTTTGTTGGTTTGTCTTTAAGGTATCAGCCTATTAATTTTTAATTCTTATGCATCCGCACGAAGACGGTAGTAGAGAGGAGAAAACGAGTTATAACCAGAGGGGGAGAAAAGGAGAAGGAGGCAACGGAGGAGAGAAACGAGAATGAATGAGACACACTGAGCAATCAAGAAGAAGGAGATTGGAGGAATCGAGGTAAGACTAACCAGACAGTTTTTGTTTTGTGGGCTCTTAATACATGCGATACCAGAGAGATAATAAGAACATGAAATGTGCCCCAAACAGGGATCCCGTATCAACCTGCATGAGGTGTTCAGGCGTGTAGTCTGATATATTTATTTAATATTTTATGGTTTGGTAGATATGAGTTCATGTTTACGGTGCGTCAACTGCAATCGCCTCATATTTAAATTGCATCTTGAATGTCTTAAATAAGTCGAATCCGAGAGTAGGACTTCAGTCTGTGGGCCCATACACTGCACCGTAGCCTGCACACAAAGATGTTGGCGATTTTAATGAACACATCATCGACTCTTCCAGCTTAGGAAGGACAGTTTGCTTGTCCTGTAAAAGCTACATTGTATGATGGTAGACTGTTACTTCATAAGGAATATGTGCACGAGCGTTCATATCAAGTTATGAACTGTATATTTATGATCAATAACCTTACAGAAAAAATAAAGATACAGTGGTATGCTGGCTGATGATCTTTGAAACCAAGCGTTTCACTCCTTTTGTCATTTTCCCCGTATTTCTTTTCGTGAGAGCGTGGAACCTTTCCAAGGGAGAAATAAATTAAGCATCTCATTGAGCATTAGAGGAACGAATGCATCAGAGCGAAGTGTACAACCCCAGAGTAAACTGCTCCGTCCAATCCCACATCATTAATCCTGTACCTCGTCAAATCATTACCTAAAGGCTGACTTCTTTTAGAAAGAAAACCTCTCTGAAAGAAGCTCAAGAAGTCTTTGAGGACTAACTTATCTGAAATCCCAATTAGAGAGTATCCCACAAATTCCATCCACATTCAAACTGGCTCATGTCTAAGTACTTCTCTACAGTAGAAAAAACACACCTGGAGAACCATCTTAATAAATCTAAATTTAATCAAATGTGACCGCATAATGTTACGGGGTACATGTCATGAAAAACTGGGGCACCATTATGATATTACTATGCTGAGCTAATTCCCAATTTAATAATAAAACATGTAATAAAAAGGCAAATCGACAGCCTATAGTGTAGTGATGAAGGATGAAATTAAACATTTGTCTTTTTGTATGATCATGATAAAATTGAACCTGAGGAGTCACACAAGAGAGGCCCAAAAAAAAGTTATTTTCACCTCGTAAGCCTTTTTTCTCATTTGACAGAGGTCCATTGCGTTTGTAGTGCCAGTTCTTGGGGAAAATTTGGCATGTCTACAATTCTGAAGGGGCTGAATGAAATTCAAATTCTTCAGGTGGTAAAACAGCAATATTGCAACTGTCTGATTGTGTTATCTGGGCATTCAAGAAGCCTGGCTTGGAATTGGTTTACTGCCAAATACACTCCCCAGAAAGACAGAAGGATTTATTTCCCCCTTGTCTGTGTGTCACATCACCATCAGAAAAATTATTCTCGCCTATCAGTTTTTGAATAATAGTCATATATTAGCATGGTATTAATGATTATCAGACATTTAGGTTACTAATCAAAATTTGATTTATTACAGGGTGAGTATTTTGAGCCTCTGCAATGTTGTGGTGAGGATTTGATAACCTTATCATTCTACTGAAAGAACTGGGTGTAAGGGAAATACTGCACTCAGAGTGAATCGGATAATGTTTGCACACACATGCAAAATTATTGCAATTTTTTAAAGGTGTTTAATTATTAATATGTATTTAATCCACATGCATGCAAGCATATTACGTTAACTGTGTGTGTGTGAGTTTGTGTATGTGCACATGAAAGCGTGTGTGCACACACAAATACTCTTTATTATGAATCTGAATACTAATTCCCAAAATGAGCACTCTTACATTTTTCTTGCATTTTTGTTTCTCTCTCCTTTATGCAATATTGATGTACCCCCTACAGCTCTTTGACAAGGCTGACTAAATGAATATGTTAATAGAAAATAAGCAGAGACAAAGCAGTAATATGAATTTCAGAAAATGACCTACAATGTTTCGCACTCTCACAACAGCTACTGTACATGAATTGCATTTGCACTTATTTGAAAAATAATAGCACTTCTCTAGATAAAAAAAATACCAAATTTCTGTATCAAATTAGCACTCCACAAGATTTTTTATTCTTGATCTTGATGCCATGGCCATTAATTAGAGTAAGCAACACGTATTGAATGCTACAAGCCAATGAAAGGATTGCTGACTTTGAAACCAAATGAAGAGTTATCTTTCAGCTGTGAAGAAAACTGACTATGACTGTAAGAGCAAAACAGTCAAATGTACAACAATTGCAGAAGGCTTTGTGTGGTAAATATCTTAATTCAAAAGGGCAAGAGAAATAGTTTTGAATCTTATATTTTATCCATCAGATCAAAAGGGACTTACGTTGCGATTGCTACTATTACTTTGAAGTCTTCTTTTCTAAAGAATGTTTTCAATCACAAAAGTGACATCTGTTAAGCTACAACTACCCGAAACATTTACTACATGAAAACTGTAAAACCTTCAAAACATTGTTCCATTTTCTATAACTACTAGTAGATTTCAAATCGTTTTCAGTCTTTTGCGGCTGTAATCTTAAAAGCGAAACATGATTAACAAAACACAGTTTAGTGTTCAATATCCAGGACGGACTTATTGGAGAATGTTTTGTGCCTGTAGAGAAGAGAGGATTTCCACCGTGACACAGCAGTATATTCTGATGGTACCCTTAATCTCAGAGATGCCTTATGATGATGAAAGATTTCCAGATAGGATATTTGATTAGAACCACAAGCTTGGCATACTAGTCTGTCAGTCCCAAGCCTTCTCCAACAAACGGGTATTTATTTTGAGTTGTAATGTCCACTGCCCATCTAGATTTGTTGTAACTGAGCATTTGTAATTGTAACAAATGAAAACAAACCTTTACAAAATTTGTTTTAGCGACATGGGCATTTTTGACCTTTCTTCATAATCTTATTTGTGCATGGTAAACAAAATCACCTCAAAGGTCTGTCATAGCATCATTGCAGTTCGTGATTAGAAAATTCTCTTTTGCCTATTCCATCTCATTGGAGCAGAGATATGCAGTGGAAGATGTGGCACTGGTACAATGCATCCCTATTTTTATAGTCTCCCATGAGGTGATGTATACCTGTGTACCCCTGTGCATGGACAAAGAGTGGTCTTTTATGCCCTTTTTTGTAATGTCAAAATGCTCTGTCTCTGTCGGGCAATTTTTCTGTGGACTGACCTAGTAGCTTGTTATTGTGTTGTGCCTGTAGCTTTACCTCAGTCCTTTCCTTTGTAGGCGGCACTGTTTACCTGCCAGCGGCAGTTCGGTAGTTGTCACAGCCTGATAAGACTTGTCCTGACAGGAAAGCTATTATGATTATAATGACAGTTATTGTGATTCAGTGTTTTACCACCGCCAACAAAACACGCTGGAAATGGTTTTTAACAGACGTTGCTGGTCTCATTATTGCAATCAAAAATACCCTATTATGTTTACTAAGGCTATTTGTAATGTGTTGGCTGTTTTTCCTTTAAATGCTAGATTACATTTTGGGAGCATAAATATGTAGTAATGGATTGGAAATAAAGGGATAAGGAGAGGAAAAGAAAATAGAAGAGGATGAAGAGTAGAGAGTGCAGCAGCAGATGGGAGAGGTACATAATAGACAGCAGGCAGAGACAATCTTTGCCGTGGCAATAAGGTGCAAAAGCGATAGCAAATGTAAGTCCATTTTGAGACTCATGATGCTGTAGAGTTTGCTGTGAATGTAGCCATGTACTCATACAGCATTGTACAGCTGTATCAGTGGCTCTCTGAAAGGTGTGGGTTTAGGGAAGCCAATCTTACATGGATCCTACCACACACTAATTCAATTCAGTGCTGCCAACCTTGAGTGTGTGTAGGCGCCGGCATGGCGAAAATGCACAGTAGCAACAAGAGCACATGAACAGAGTAAATCGATGATGACTCTTTTTCATAAATGGAGTGGGTGTTAAATTAGCTGGATTGGCCCATGTAGCAACACACTGGATTGAGTGCTTGGTGTATTTGGGTTGTGTCTATTGACTGAGAAACGACTTGGTGAATAGCAGTGAAAAGACGCAGTGATGCTCAATCAATGTGACCAATCAGCCAAACCAGCATTTCATTCAGTTTTACACAGATTTGTCGGGAGGAAGAGGACCCTGAATTGATGTTCAAAGCATGTTTTACTGCAGTTTCAACAACCAGATTACAACCTCTTGTTGTAATAGTGAGGTTCTTCTTGTTTTTTGCTAGATGTTTTAGTATTTTCTGTCTATTAGATAATCGCAGTGGAGATGGACAGATAGATAGACAGATAGGAGAAACCTATTACCGTTCGAGGAGAAACCTCAAACCTTTTGGCTGTCAGGGAGCCCATAAGGGTTCGCTCCCCCTTTAAGCCTCTCTAGTTTTGAAATAAAATTGTAAGAGACTACCTAAAAAACCAGTTATCAGCTCTCCCTGTCCATTTTCATTTATTAACACGTGTTTCACAGATTTTCAAGGCCCAGTGGCATAGGATTTTGACGGCACTTTATAATAATGATCACAAATCTGTGTAATCTTGCCCTGCAGGTTGTTTGGCATTTTAGGAAACCGGCTATGGCAGCTCCTGCCAAAAGTGTATAATGACATGTGGTTCTTTATGCCATAATATCAATTTGTAGTCCTGCTGTACCAGTAGGCAACCACATATACAATCATAGAGAAATCTAAGGATGTCAGGACAGGCCTATGGCATACAGAAAACAATCATGTTCCAAGGCACTTTTGAAATCTTGCACAAATTGAGCAAATGTTACACAAAGACCAAAATCCCAAAGGAGCTGAAGGGAGAAAGTGGAAGCATTTTTATACAAAGATGAAAAGAAACTCAGTCAGGAAGTTAAACACTTGTCTTCAGGTAATTGGAGTTGCTTTATACATTCAAACTGTCCATCTGAAAAGGGAGGAGCACATAGATGAAATGAAACACGGATCAATTGACCTAATAGCTTGTCCAATCAATCCTTATGTTTTTCTGATAGCTTGATAGAGGGTTCAGACTGGAGTGGCAGATGAGTTCCTCTTATTGGCCAAAACAGACAGAGCAGGAGGCTGAGTGGTAATAGCAGGACTCCTCGTCACTCCTTCTTACACCTGGTGCTCTCATTTTACCAGTGTCAATACTGACACCTTTATCCTCATTACCTTCAGCTTAGTGCCATGCGCAGACCCTCCATCAGCTGCCCCAGACTCCAGGGTTCCTCGCTTTCACCTCTGTTTGCACAATCCGCTGTCTTTTTCGCTGTGTGCCAATAACCTCTCAGATTCAATTTAATGCTGCTAAATTACTCAACACTGTTTCTGGTATCAACACATCTGGTCAGGCAGTGGAATTAGCAGAGACATGTCTATAAACAGGGATGTTGACCTGAGACTCACCTGAGTCATTCCTCTGAGGATAGCTCCAGTGGGTTCATATTTGTGTCAGCAACACTCCCCTTGGAGTATATGGTGTTGGACTGGAGTGTACTGTGTTTGTGTTTGTGCATCTTGTGTTCCATGCTGTGAGCTGTGAGAAGAGGTGTGGGACCAAAAGAAGCTGCTTGTTTTCGTGTTTGCCAAGATGGGAGTTTGAGGGAAGCGGGGAGAGAAAGGAGAGATGAAGAGATGAGGAGGGGATGGTTGGGGAGATGGCGCTCCAAGCAAGAGGTGTGAAAGCACTTATATTCATAAAAAGCTGCACAACCACCGAAAGCATTACACGTAGACCAGGTAGATGCCAGATCTGAAAGAGAGAGGGAGACGCACTATGATGGAAAAAGCCCATAACACCAAGAGCAATGAACTTTGATGGAGTGAAAAAGAGAGAGCACATCCGGGGTGGATTAATTATGGATTATAATTATGCTGGGACTTTGCACGTTTCACCTGAGACCAACCAGTGCTGTGCCTCTCCAATCCTCTCGCCCTCTGCTCCTCTGCACATATGGATGCAGGAAAATACTACTCATACTAGCTGTATCATAGATTCACCTCTCAGACACCGTGCACATACATGAATGAGTGCGATGGCAAATTAACCTTTCTGCTGCTGTTACTGTCCGCCATGATATCTGTTTCATAATATTAGCCTTTGTACTCATGCAGCAAATGCATCATAGCAATCTGTGTTTTCTGCAGTGTTCCGTACAGTAAGCTCTGTCTTGAGGGGACCAGACAGTGGTGAAAAGTCATTATATTTGGTTGAATACGGATACTAAAGGTAATAGACAGCACATGTTTGCTGTTTTTGTATGACTTGTTGTGATTAACATCTCTCCATGGAGCTAACATAAAACTTTATGACACAAATCTGTGCATTTTTCTTATTGTATAATACAGCTACACAAGCACTACAAGCACTTTCTGCAGCTGAAATGATATAATAATCTTCAGTACACTAATTATGAACAAAAAAGCACTTAAGTATGTCACAACAAACCAACTCTTCATACACAAATGTTTTAATGTTTTTAGTGTAGCTCATATGAAAATTGTTTACTCTGAACAAGTACATTTCAAATATGGTCCTTGTACAATACTTTCCTTTCCAAAACATGTCAAAAAGGTATGTGACATCTACAAATTTCTCTGAATAGAGGAAAAAAAGATCGTATTCCTTTCCAAAAGCTGTGTTTCAGGGAGAAGAAGGGAATAACCACTTTACAGTTGAGATGTTTGAGCAGTTTTATGCTTACTAGGTTTAAATGGGTAAGAAAATTCCAATAATTAGCTGAGAGCATTAGCAGTGACTGCACAACCCAGTAGCTGCTGTCTCCAGGGCACAGTGCATGATGGTCTATGTTTACTGATGGAGTGTAAATCTTCTGTGCACTACTTTTCGTGTACCATACAAAACATTTATTGCATACTTTTTGTTGAATAAAACGTTTTTGGTTGAAATTTCAAGCAGTAGTACAAAATGTCTGACTTGCTCAGACTGGAAAGTGAACGAATGGACAATTTGATCATTGTAAGTAGTTTTCCACTAAAGATTACAAGGTCAGAGACCCTTTGTGGCTACATGAAGTTGGTTAAGCTGTTTAAAAAAACTGCACTGAATTGCAGCACTGTAGTGCAATGTTTTAGCAACAGTGCTTTTTTCACTTCGAGCATGTCTTCATGATTGGCACCACAAGAGACTTGATGGTAAATGGTGAAGACCACATTTCAAATTATCTGTCGGAATGATTATGCTTAATATAATACAATAAGAATTTCTATAAAATCACTTGTGCTTCTATAATGCTATATATATATATGTATGATTATGAGACATACACTATGATGTCATCTAACCACAAAGGATAGTTACAAGACCACATCTTAACCTCCAGTCACCTCACAGCTCAGAGGAAATGAAAAAGAGACACATTGAATATAACAAACTGCCCACCAAAAGCAGGCATGCACACATTCTCTGCTGCCACAAAGGCATTTAGGGAGCAGGATGGGAGAGGATTTAATTGAGTCTTTGATCATTATAGAATTACCATGTGCCTTCTTGGCACCCTGGTTATTGTTTCATGGATTAATCATTTTCATTCAACAAATTGTGGAATCCAAACAGCAAATCAGTGCGCTGCCTGCTTGACATAGATATGCAGTTGGAGTAAAGGAATTTTAATGTGTCCTTGCCCTCCAATTGGCTCCAGTCATCCATGTGACTTGATTTATTTGACAGATTGGTTTTATTGATTTACTGAATTAATGTGGTGCCAGTTTAATCAGTGTGCTATGGAACTATGCAGAATTTGACATCTCTGTGAACTCAAATGAATCGAGTGTACAATATCGATCTGCTTATCTACAGTATTTATTCAGCCATTTGTCTAAGAGCTGATTAATTCAGTTTGCAATAAAAATGTAGTATGTGTTTATGAGGCTGTGCAAGTGTTTTATATGTTTATCTATCTCTTTCTGTACATTTACGTAACTAGATGTGCATCTGTTATGGTCCAAAGCTGTTACCCAGTTATTGGAATGGCAGTAATTAGAATTTATACCTCCCCTTTTCTGCAAATGCAAAAGCATGCTGCAACTATATATTATAAAATGACAAATCAGATGCAGGCTCAGCACATATATGTTCAACATCAATGTGTTTGTGAGCATGCAAGCACTGCAAGTATAGTACAGTACATCATATGCATGTATGTGGACTGTGCTTGAATGTGTGTTGTTTGAGTCGTAATTTTGTAACAGCAGCATGTAGTGGAATTGCAAGTTGTGTATTGTAGGGTTGGAGCAGTGTTCAGCCCGATGTGGTGATTGAGCAGTATCTGTCAACATGGGCAAGAAGAGGGAGAGCCGGTCTCTAATTAGAGCTAACTCAGGATGGATATGGATGCTTTCTGACAGCTGTCTCATCTGATTCAGCTGCCTCTGGAAGAAGAGCATTTGTTTGGAGATGTTTGTTCAGGCTCATTATGGATAAAAGTAAAAGCTTCACACATCTCTTTTCTCCTATACCTTATGTAACGAACTAAAGACACTTTTACACAGAATTTCAGCTATAAATTGGTCTGCATCTATGCAGTTAGTCCTTTTTACAATGCTTTTTTTGCAGTCTTAGGCATGGTGTTTAATGTTTATATGCATTTAACTTTTTTGCTTTAAAGAAGAAGAAAAAAAGAAAAAAAAAAGGCAGACAAAAAATAAAAAAAAGCAGACAAAATAAAGATACAGTATATCTACAAAGATTTCAAACTTTCCAAATCTTGAGGTTTGAGTCTCATGTGAAAATATAATGTGAAAATATAATGAAAGTACAAAAAAGTCAGAACAAAGGGATTGTGAGTTGTGGAGTTACAAACAACCGCTAACCTGAAAACCTTGAGTGCATCTTTGGCTCAATCCAGTCTTTTCATGCTTAATCCCATTTTAATTTTCACTCTTGTTTCTCTCACTCATTACGTCAATATTCATTCACTGTTGTTTAAATTAATAAACAGTAATAATACGTTTTTTTTTGTTTTTTTTTAGCTAAATAAAACTTGTATGTATATAATAATCAATTCAATTCAATTTAGCTTCATTTGTATGTATCAGTTAATCATAATGTCATCTCAGGGCACTTCACAGACCATCAATTTGAGCCAGTCTGTTGTCATCCGAACAGTATTCATATAAACCAATTCATAACAGCCTAGCTAAGGAAACCAACAGATTGTATCAAATCTGGACTCCAATCCAATCCCCCATCCTGAGCATGTTGGGGGCGACAGTAGAAAGTAAAAACTCCTTTACAACAGGAAGGAAAAACCTCCTGCAGAACCCGACTCAGGAAGGGCGGTTATTGGCCTCTACCGGTTGGGATGGAGAGGACAGAAAAGAGAGATCAACAGACATCACAACTTAGAAATCTGCTGAGAGAGAAGAGGAGAAATCCATTAATGTTGTCAATACTGTTATATATTTATACATGGAAAATAAGGAGCAGAAAGATGTAGAGGAAGAGCCCAGTGCGTCGTGAGACATCCCTCAGCAGTCTAAGTCAATGACAGCATAACTAAGGGATGGCTAATCACCCCTAACTATAAGATTTATCAAAAAGGAAGGTTTTCAGCCTGATCTGGAAGATAGAGAGGGTGACTGCCTTCCAAACCCAAACTTGGAGCTGGTTCCATAAGAGAGGGGCCTTATAACCAAGGGCTCTACATCCCATTTGACTCCTAGAGACTCTGGGAACCACAAGTAGAGTGTAGTGTACCACAAGTGGTCTGAGAAGTCAAGTTGCATGAAAAAGTTGGGAATAATTTGAGAAAAGTGCAAATTAAAGCAAAGCTAGATGTATCCTAAATCTGCAAAAAATATCAGATAAAAAAAAACAAACAAGGAAATTATCATCTGTAATTCTGAAAGATATTACGCATGCTGTTGTAGATCTTTGAAGCCATTGTAGATTCTACAAGGAAAATCAAGTGAGGGCAGCAGTGACTTATTAATGGGAAGCTTACTCAACCATGCAATGCAATGTAATCTAATACAGCAGAAATTAAAACTCATACTCGGTGAGTTTATTTAATCATATAACATAGACTGCAGCTCAGGTCATAATTACCATACATGTTCAAACAAATGCAAAGGGCAGCATTCTGTATTCCACTGACATTTCTGCTGTGCATTATATTAACAAGATGCATAACTAAACATATTGAGGGAATGATCCTCAGGCTTACTTAGAGATATGATTTGGGAGATACTTTGCATTTTTGTGGTTTTTGATGGTACTGAATGAAAACTTTTGAGATGGGTATAAATTATGTTATATAGATTTTGTGTGCTTGAAATTCCTCATCTGTATTAGAAGACAAATGAAAATGAAACCCTTTTCAGACCCTTTCTGACAGCAGAGCTGATTTCTACAGAGATGTACTGTGAATACAACCTGATTATAACTTAATTCAGATATTACTCAAATTATTGGACTTTTCATGTATACATGTTACCTGGATTCTTTGAATGAATTAAAGTCATATCTGAATACAGGATAACCAAATTTACTGACCTCAAAATCAATCTTTTGCTGTATCTGGCATTCACCTCCACTCTGATTTTCCATTCTGTGCACAGCAGTGTGCTTTCCTACAAAGCAGACACTTGACTACCATTGGAAAACCAAGGGAAACAAGGGAAAACAGAGATTTGTGGCAGGCCACAGCAAACTGGCTTTTGTGTTTCATCTTGAAATGGCAGGACGTGTTATGTGGCTCTGTACATTCATCATCACAACAAAACAGACAGTCCCCACATTTTCCTTGTGATGCCAAAAACATGTTTTGCTTGGCTGCTTTGAGACATACAAATCATGACCGCTGTATATTCAGTAAGATGGGTTGACGCAAAGCATAATCATACAACTTGCTTTAGGTGGTTACCCACAGTACACTGGTTAAAGTGTCTGTTTAAACCATTCTACATAGGGATGCTGCTTGTGGTCTCTGTGTAGCGAGGAGAATGTATTTTTAATTTCTTTTTTCCATAAACCTGGAGGATTTTTCATTATAATAAGTCTCAAAGCATCTGCGTTAACCTCTTTTCTGTGCTCTTTCTGTTACCTTTTAAACAATTCGTTCTGGTCTCACAGACTATTTTTTGACTAGTCTAAATAATTATAGTCCTCAGCCCACACACATACCTGTTTGCTTACCATTTGCAGTTTACAGACCTAAATGTCTGTGTATTCACTGGTTCTCCTAATTTGTGTCGGTTTACAGTCTCTTGCTCCTGTTTTCTGAACTTACATGCATTTGTGTGGACTTCCCCTTCCTTGACAAGTGTACTTACGTTTGCCCTACATTCACCTTCTCCCTGCTCGTGTGCCCCCTCCTCTCACTCCCCCTTTGATGCAGGCAGATATGGATGGAAATATAAATGCCCCCTGATGAACCCAGATATTGAGCTTTTTTAAAGCCAGGGGCTTTAAACAATATCGCTTCCTTGTTCCATGCCGGAGAAGGAGCGGTTGGGGTTTCTTACTACATCAGGGTTTATATGGGATTTATGACCCTCGTCCCTTGCAACCATCTCTCCCTCCTCTGGCTCTTCTCCCACCGGGTAGAATTAGCAAGCGAGGAAAACAAACAAATTACAAGGAAATAAATGCAACATCTAATAACCATGTAGTGACACAGAGAGAGGGCTTTCAGCGGGATACATGCTGAGGGAGGGAAGAGGAAGGAAGAGCAGGCTATAATCTTCACTTACTCTCCCCAGTCTTCTGTTTTGCATTTCCCTCTCATTTTCTCCTGCCCTTCTGTCCCCTCCACCCTCTGTGAATTGTTGGTGGGGCTCTCTGAGGAGATCATCTCAGAGCATGGGCAGTGTGAGACAGATGGGTGGATGATGGATCTGACGTGATAGACAGCAGGGTGATGGATGGCTAGCTGGCTGATAGGGGATTAATGCAGTGCTGAGGCCACTGCTGTACAGAGGATGGCTTAGTGATAGATAGATAAAACTGACGAGCAGATAAACAAGAGAGCACTAATCCACGCCCCCTTGATGGACAGAAAATCAAAGTGAGCGAAAAGAGCCTCAGAGGGAGAGGTGGACCTACTGTCATCGGAGGGTGTAGAGCTTTCATGGGAGGAAATGTAAGTGGGAGGAAGGTGAGATGAAGTTGGATGCTGAGGAGAGTTTAAAAACTGGCTTTGTGTTGCTGTTGTGTGGCGATGGGCGATTGATATCATGTTGGGACTGTTTTTCTGCTAGATTCATTCATTAAGTGTTATTCATTTATTTAGTTTTGAAGCTTGAGTTTTGGTGATATGGCATGGCAGGTGACAGTTTGGGTTGCTGAGATGCTATTTCAAGTCACAGCCAACAGTTTTACTGCAGAGTAAAGATTAGGCATAGTTGAGGATTGGCTGTAGTGGGATGTGATGGGATGATTGGACGGTGGAGAGTGTGCTGGGTGTGAATAAAAGATAAGAATAGCTGCTGATTCCATCAGCAAAACAGCTTTACCTTCTGTGTTATAAAAGAAAAAAAATGCGTTTTGGTGTCTTTGTTTATGCAATTTAGCTAACTGGTGAGTTGAATGGGCCTGTCTGAAGAGAGGACTGAAAAGAAAATGAGGAAATGGAGTACAAGCCAAGTGAGAGCTCCTCTTAAAATAGGGAGCAAGCTGCCTATCCTTGCGTTATTATCGAACGCTAAGCTTTGTCTCTTGTTTGCCGTTCCAGGGGACCCCAGGGGTTCTGGCATCGATCTGGTGTGCTTAGAATGCACTTCAGGGTCACCTATTTAAACACAGTGAGCCGATAGCCAACAGAAACAAGCCTTTATTTATAAAGCTTCTGATTTTGGCTGCACGGATGACAACCTCATTAGTACTTAAAGGAGCTCTTAAATCTTATATCGGGATGGAAGCAATTTATATGGAAAAGACAGTAGTCTTGCACAGAGAGAATTATAGAGGGTGAACAGAGAGGTGAGGGACTGTGTCATCCAGGAGGTTAATTAGTGGGTGGTACAGAGTAGATGAAAAGTGTGTGACAGAGACAAGGAAGAGATGGACAGACAAAGTGTGTGTCAGGGACCAGAGGGGGCAAAATAGGAGGTGCAAGTGCTTAAGAAAGAGCAAGCATGTGATTGAGTAGTGTTGGCAATGATTGAAAGGAGACAGATGAAAGCGTAAATGAGTGGGACAATGAAGAAATGTCAAGAGAATAGCTAGAAATATTGTGAGCAAGTGATGGCCTCAGCTAGTGAAGACATTGCTAAGCAAACAGGTGGGTGATGACTGAGTAGTTGTGTATGTTCATGCAGATTGAGCGGGTGCACATGTGTGTGCGAGTGAATGAATGAGTGAAGCATTATGGGAGAGACTAAGTGAGTGAGTAATGGGGGTTAGGGATGGGTGTGTTGACAGAAAGTGTCAGCTTTAACCACACTGACCTGTGAGTATAGGCTGCATGCACAAGTGGCTGAATTTGAGAGCCAGCTTGGACGTGAACTGACTATAAAATTGGATGTGAATTTCGAGTTGGATGTGAAATGAATGTAAATAGGAAAAGTAGGTGGATGGTGTTTGCACATTTATCTCTATGTGTCAGTCTGCTGTCATTCCTGCATCATTTTAGATGAGTGTTGGAGATGAGCATCTTTCTGGTCTCTTATGTACATAAATGTAGCTATATTTGAACACCTTATTTAATCTGCTGTGTAATTATTTTTCAGAGAAGGTCCACCGTCTCTTGCCATCACTGGGTACCAATATTAAGGTTAATATTAACAGTTCAACTTGAATTTCATTACATGATAATCCCAACAATCTCGCCTTTGCTAAGAGAGGGAAGAACATTGTTTTTTTGTGTAACGGATGAGTGTCTTTTAATGCTAAATGATGCCAGAGTTCAACTAGAGAAGAGTTTTTATTCGAGAAAAGCGAGATGATTTATTCTTTCTAGCTTTACTTAGCATACCAATGACCAGTTCACATTCACGCCAATAAGCATGTGTATGCTTGTTTATGTGAGTGTGTATGATGGTGCCAGTCGGTTGATGTTGGGACATTTATGATGATGCTGTTGTCTGTCCAGCACTGCCTGTACTGCACTTAACCCCCACCACCTGTAACAGTTTCAGCAAAACAATACTGCCCATGAAATGTCAGGGAAATTTGCATTGCATAAATGCACACACATTGTCCAGTACCCCCTCTTCCACCAGCCTTTCACTTTTGTCTGCTTGCTTGTCTGTCTCACCTTGTTGCTGCTCTTTCTCCTGCCATCTTCACCATCCTGGGGTGGAGCATTCACGTTGGACCCTGTCGTTGTCTCCTTCAGGATCTGTCTGTCTCTAGGTGATCAAGCTCTATTATTTATGCTGTATTGTGTTTCGCCATCAGTTCCCACAGTGGAACATTTGAGAAAGATTTTCTCGACTGTCACAATTGCAGTGAAACTAGCAGAGGTTGGAAATGGAATTAGCCCTAAACTGAATTTAATTTTCACCATTGTTGTCTCTAAAGCCTGTCTACCACCCAGACACCATGACTGGCTTTGGAAATGCTTTCACCATTGTGTGCTTCTATGTGTGAAAGAGAGTATTGTTATGCTATACAGTGGCAACTGTAGAATTCAAAATTAGATGCACATGTGAAAGAGCTATTATTTTATCTTTATAATCCCAAAGTGCTGCAGTTTGGTTCAGTTTATTAAAGAGAGTCTTAAACTGACACATTACAGAAACAGTAAGACTGTGAGATGTCAATACCTCAGACCATTATACAGCAAGAGTGTTTTTTTTTTGTTTGTTTGTTTTTCTTTGTGATTGATGGGGAAATAACTGGGACCCTGCAAAATCTCTCTGCAATATCTCTGCAAAGTCTCCTGCAGGCAGAAGAAGACATGTTTGTGTCCAGTGAGTAAAAAGTAAGTAAGAATGAATATCCTAAACAAGTCAGTCCACCGCTAGACTTCAGCCACAGTGGCTGGCACTTCCTTGACATGAAACATATAAGCGGATGAATGAGTAAATAGATAAATGAGCAGGAGCTGTTGAAGTGCAAATCAATGTTTATGGATTGGCAATCCAAAGACCTGCTGTGTTGTAGATAAAATGAATGTTGTCATGATTGCATGTGTAGTGAAACCTTGAATTTGGCACGAGCTATATGTGTGTATGTACGATGCGTTTGTAAGTAGGAGTTGGGAAGTGTGCATCACTGTGTGCACATTTGTGCGTACTATGTGTCAACAGTGTTTTTTGTTTCCTGTGTGGCAGTGGTGGTTTTCTGATGAAATCTCCTTGATGCTTTTCTGACTTCTGTTCTCTCCTTTTCCCCGTGCTCAACACAGCCATGATCAATACTTAAATTAATGTGTAAGTAAAGAGGCAAAACATGTCAAAGTGGCCTTGGCACAAGCTGTGACCTGACCCCAACATCCTTCAAACCAGATGGGCTGAGCAAAGTCAAGAAACAAATGCAGAGAAAAAAAGAAAGAGCCATAGTGTGGGGATGACAGGAAGTAAACGTTCACGTTGTGGAGGTAAATCGAATTCAGCTTTTAGAATATGTACATATGGCTGCAGTGTTTGATAAATTATTAGTCAGGAGGCAATTATGTCGTGCTGCATGGATGATGTGCCTTCACAAGGCATGAAGCCTTCGGGGTGAATGTATAAGGTGATTACAGAATAGCAAGACAGGCCACAGCTGTGGGTGTCGGCTCAAGGTAGTCTGTGCATGTGTGTGAGCATTAGCATTTGTGTTTTGTGTAAGCATTCGAGTGACGGGGTGTGAGGCTCAAGAGGCAGAACGGTGATTTGTGAGTATTGCATTCCTGTAATCTGCTCAGATCAGATCAAGCAGAGCCAATAATGCAACACTGAGCCAAATACCACACTGCTCTTTCTTTATCTCTCACTCCTCTTTCCCTCTCCCAGTCTCTGTGCCCCTTATCCTGTCTGTCTTTTTTTTTTTTTTTTTTCACTGCAGTGTGAGCCTGCTTTGCTGCAGAGGGAAAGATGGGGTAGAGATGGAGAGAGAGACAGAGCAGAAAGATTGATGGTGAGAAATGGAAATAGGACTAAGAAAGCAACTCGGAGAACAGAGGAAGGAAGGTGGTCGGGATTGAACAGTAAACGATTACTGCTCAGCTTGTGTGTGCTCCTGTTAGAGCCTGATACCGAATCACACAGTGCTCTCTCTCTCACTCACTCTCTCTCTATTTACACACATACACACAGTCATAGACAGACACACACACTGGCCACAAGCATTTGAGTTTGTTTTTGGCCAGTGCTGGGTGGTGCTTGGCAGAAGAAATTAAGCCTAACAACCGTGGCATCTGTCTCAGCAGCAGGAGAGTCCCGCCTCCCCACCCACACATGACCTGCCCTGCTTTCATTCACTGAGCTGCCTGCTGCCAGCCTCAGGATGGGCTGCTGCCTCTGCCACTGCCCGCCACCCCCTCCAACTCGGCCTCTCTGTACTGCCAACCACTCTATGCCCGCGCCCATGTTTCCCCCTCGAGCAACAACCAGGAGCCTAGCGATATGGCTGCTTCAAATATTCATAACAGCCACGCTGCAACACAGAGCTCTCTGCTCCCCTCCATTTTGAGAGGCAATTCTCATGCTGTAGCTGCTCTTGGCCTGAACACTGTAACTGTGCCCCAAGTCAACTACTCTGTGTATATGAACAGTATGTAGTGTAAGTATTAAGCAGTGCTTTCAGATGTTCAGTAGCCTTACAACTGATTGTGTATGGTGCTAAATATAAACCCTCTCTGTGCCTTTTCACTATTCCTCAATGCTCTGCCAACCCTTCCCCTCACCTATGTCTGAGTAGAACCACTAGCCTGCTAAAGGGGTTTTGCTGCTTTACACTGAACCCAACCAGAGCCAAAGAAGAGCAAACTAATACACACACAAAGACACATTCATGTTACAGACTCCCCATTTGGCCAGTACATAATACATACAAAGACTGTTAAGAATAAAAGTGTTTTTGTGCTCTGTGGGACTCACCAATATCCAGGCCTGTTAGGTGATTTTAGGCTTCTTTCTCTGAAAGAAGTTCTACTGTGTCTCTCCCAGGATGCCACAGGCTGGAGAAACGTCCATGTGGAGTAGCGGCAGAAGCAGATGCCTCTGTCTTCCTCCATTGGCTGCTCCTCCCTTTCCCTCCACTTTCATCCCTTCTCATTTTACTGCCTACTTATTTCTTTCTCTTGCTTGTTCTTTCTGCTTCCTTTAATGAAGACTACCCCTCCATTCGCTCTACCCATCCCTCAATTTCATCGAGCCATATCCCTATCCGTTTCTTACTTTCCTTGGGCTATTTCTGTCTCTCATTTTCTCCCCATTTCTGTTTCTTTAGTTTTCCCCTCTCATCACACAGGGGCTTTGCTAGCTTAGGGCCATGCTGCTTATCCTTGTATTCATTCATTGTATCTTCAGATTATTTCTCTGGGGGACATCCTCTGTGTGCTTTCTACCATGCACTATCTAGTTTATCAAGTGGGTTGGAGTGAATCAAGATGGGTGAGGGTTACGGCTAGATGCTATGACTTGTGGCAAACAAGTGGCCCATTGGGACAAGCTCTAAGAGCGATAAGTACAAAGGCATAAGAGGATGGTAACGTTTCTATAGCAATCTGATCTGAGCTGGCATGGTTTCTAAACAACAAGCCATTATTTGTTAAGGTGTGCCATCAATATAATGAAGTTGTGAAACATCACAGTGGGCCCAACAACAGTTAGTAAACTACAAGATGGATGGGATGGCTGCTGGAACTAATGTGGCAGCTGGGTTTCAGGACGTGAGCCTGAATAACATCTGCTTCTGCAGTTAAGATCTAAAGACTGCTTTTATGTGATTATTTGAACTGCACTGAAGCTCCTACAAACTGACATTGATCATTGTTGGTCGGCTTGCTTTTAATAGCTGGACCACTGTTTAATGCTGCTGTCAGGGAGAGGTTATCATGTAACCTGTTTTTCCTGTCTCCTGTCCCCACAACTGCTAAATGGCAAGCCATCTTCCTAAAAAGAGAAGGCAAGAGAGCATGGAAAAGTGAGCAGTGCAGCAAAGGGCCCTTATTAAAGCTGTCCTCCAAGGGTGCCCTCTGACTGGCTCCCCAGTAAATCTCCTCTTTAATTGGAGAGGGCACAAGAAGAAAGGTGCTGCCTCACACACATATGTATTATTGTATGTGTTTGTTAAGATTGATTGGGAGAGAGAAGGTAAAAGACAGATAGACAGTGGTATCCTTAGACTGTGTGGATGACAGCCAGCGACAAACATTATGTGGATCTGAGACGTAACGGGACATATTTACATTCGCCTGAGAAGTGGGAGGCAGGAGTTGAGAAGATGAAAAGGCAGCATGGTAATGGAGAGAGATGGGCAGAGGGGTGTGCCAAGGATGATGCAAGGAGAGGAGGAGAAGGACAATGGGTGAGAAAGAGAAAGTAATGGAGGGAGACAAATAGAAATGGCTGGCAGTGAAAAGAAAAGGAAGGTTTGTGTATGTGTGAAAGAAGAGACGGGAGAGAGGTAAAAGAGAGACAGGCTGATTTTACCAGTTGTTGCCTGACTGTCCTCCCTTAATGGGGTTTCCATGACAACAGTGTATAAGAGAGTGAGGCTTGAGCAGAGTATGTGGTATGTGGATGTGCGTGTGAATTTGTAATGCTTGTGCCCGGATCCTCAGGTGATTGTGAGATACAGTACCATGCTGTAACACATGTGCAGGCTTTGTTAGAAGGTGATCAGGAGTTTATGCCCTTTCACAGTTTTTTTTCTTAGTTGTATGTCTTTATTTGGATGATGGAAGAAAGGTGGGAGAAGGAAAAGAACAGCCTCTGTCTAGGTTATTGTCTTTCTTGCCGGAGCAGAATTGCTGTTTAATATAGTAGCTTTGTCCTTTATACTACTGGCAGCCATATTGAGTAAGGTTAGGTGATGTCATGCCTGTCAGGTGATGTTGTTTGGAGGACCCAGCTGTCACAGAGCAGAGGCAGTCCCACAGGAGTACCAATCTGTCATCATTATATTAATGACACACGTAACACTGCAATGCCATCTCTTGTGCTTGCCAAAGCTAATGAGCAGAGCCGTAATTGTAAAATTAATTGAAAAACATTTTGATTAAAGACCTCTCTTCCCACCCAAACCTTCCTCCATCTTCATCAGCTCCTCTTTTGCTTCGCATTGCCACCTTTTAATCACTCTAAGTTATATCCTTTTGAGCTTTTCTCCCAGACTCATAAGCGCTTCAATTTTGACTTTAATTTTTTTGGCTCCTTTTGCATTTGCATCTCTGACCTTCTATGTTCACATGTGCTCTGATTCTCCTTCAACCTTTCTCAGTGCACCAACTTGCTCCTTAGATGATAATTTCCTCCTCCCTTCAACATACTCGTTTTCTACTATCTGCCAGTCTCTTCTTTCGTTAGGCAAATTCCAACTGTCCTCTGTCCTCATCCCTCCCTCCCTCCCTCCTTCTTCTCTTCTTCCTTGTCTTTTCTCATCAGGCTCCCCTCTGGGTTGTCTTTTATCCTCATGTCTCCATTACTGTCTGTTTTACATACTCAGTGTCTCTCTATTTCTATGCAGTTGTAAAGTTATACAGAAAAGAAAGGAAAGTAGCTGATATGGTTATTGTCTGTGCCCAGCTGCACCCACATGCTCCCTCAGCCTTCTGTAGGTTCACAGATTGGACTCTCATCTCTGACTGTTATTCAGTCATGCTTTCTCCTTTCCTTCTCTTTTGAAAAGCCCAAGGGAAAGAGGAGGAGAGTGATACGGCTAGTGTACATTCTCTAGCCTCCCTTCTCGTTTTGCCCCTCCTTCTGCTGCTCTCCATTTCTCCCCTGTGTGGATTGAGATCAAATTTATTGCTCTTTCACAGACTCAAAGATTGTTGCTTTTTGTGCTATTTTGCCCCCCCCCCCCTTCATGATCAAATTAAGTAAATGACACATTATGTACTGTAGCTCCCTTTGTGTGCTTCAGAGCATACTGTAAGTGTGAGCACAAAAAAATTAAATGTGTGAAGGTGTAGAAGTGTATAGACAAAGATTATAGGAGGGCTCATTAATGCCACTTACTGCAATATTAACACGGACAACAAGGATTAATTGATCATCAGTAAGCAATCAATAATGTGTGGTATTGATCAGAAAACACTTTGTCACCATGCATGTAGCACACTTGGCTCAAAGGGGAGGGTATTACTGTCTTACAGGCTCTTTTGTTCATTTATTCAACAGGAGATATGTACACAAACAAATGCTGCTCTGATAAATGCCCGTCTTTTGCATAATTAGGTAAATATATCTGTTAGTCACAGGAGAATGGATTCAGGAAATAAATCTTGCTTTGTGAATAATCTTCTCTAAACATGGCCATCAAAGAGCACAGAGCCATTATCGCTGTCTTCGTGTTATTCTTACAGCTCAGTAGAGAATGTGGTAAAAATATACACTTGCAGTACAATACCAGGTGCTCACATGGGAGATTTGAACTGGCCCCTTTTTTGCAACACTTTTGTTGTTGGCTCTTTCACCAGGACCAAAACTGTTTTATGGAATAGGTGATGAAAGAAAAGGCAGCAAAATGACTGTAACACAGGGTGGAGTGTTGCCATAGAAACCCAGCGTCACAGCTCCTAAGCAGATAACACATTCAGTGCTATTCCCTTCATTGTAACTCCCACATCCTAAGATGAAGTGGGAACAGGTGTGATTAACAGCTTTCTTAAATATCAGAGGGGAGGGGTAAGGGAGTGTTTGGCACCAGGAGGGACAGTCTTTCTCTAAATTTTGAAGCTTGTTATGTCGTAATGACAACACAAGGGAAAAAGTGCTGTGGCTTTAGATGCAGGTCTGAAGCCACAGTAGCATGCACCAAAATGTACATCAACATCATGTAAATGGAGGAAATGTTTCAACACACCTAACACTAGTTACAGTTTATTTTGTGCATAGATCAATTTCAAATCAAACAAGTGAGAATTAAATGTAGCTGTAGTTTCTGTCTTGCTCCCACATGATCACTCTTCACTTTACACTTTCCTGTTAGAGTCTTGAGAGAAAGACTAGATGGCAATGTTTGACAAGATGTTCAATGTGCTCCTCTTCACATTCGTGTGTATATGTATGTGTGAAGCTGGCCCAAAGGCAGCTTACCAAACAGCTGTCTGTTAGTGCCAGGGAGTAGATATTTGGTCCACTCGACCTGTAATTTTGGCACAGAGGATGGAGAATGGTGTCCAAGTCTTCCTCTCAAATCCTCGGTCTATCCTTCCACCCTCTCGCATTGTCCCTGGGGCAGCAGGCGGCCTCAGCTAAATACTGATCTGCCTGAACAGGCACAGGTGCAGCAGGGAACCTGTCCAACTGCCAAATGTTGTGCTTCTGTTTCCTTGGGCTTATGAGAGGGTTCTGCTTTCTCTTCCTGACTTCTGGGCGGACTGAAAAATCTGCAGATGCAAGTGTTTGATCAGTCTGCCAATGCAACAGAGAAGTAAGAAAACAGAACACACTGAAACAGAGAAGAGAAATTCTGATAAAGACTTTGCTGAAATGTTACTGGGTGCAGTAATGCTGCTGTTTGAAGTGTTTAACCGCTCAAGACGAGTGGAATGGGGGTCTTGTTGTATGGTTGGACACTACAGAATGCCTGCAGCTGTCTTCAGGGAACTGTGTTTGGTATATATCTGTGTGCCAGGGGTATCTTTAGAGAAGCATGCTGCAGGCATCCCTTTGGGGAATGCAGGAAGGGAGGGAATAGAAGTGAGCTCTGGTCTCATGTCTTAATCAGAGAGGCTTCAGGATTGCCTCTCCTGGCTCAAGCAGAAGCTAACAGGCATTTGCACTGTGTTTAAAAGAGGATGTCTGCACTTAAGGGTTGCTGATTGCTTCATGTACCTGAACAAAGACAATGAGTGAAAGCAGATACATTTGTAAAAGCCTTGGTACACTTAGAGATGTACATGCAGCATAGCAAGCCTCTTTCTCTCTGAATGCCCTTGATTTCCCATACAATTTATGTCTCCCAGGACAGTGCTCAGAAATCTTGAAATGGGGCCTAACCCATGAAGCAAAGAAGGAGAGTCATTTAAGATAAGTTAAACAAGGGCACTTAGATTTTTAAAGGGCAATAATTTAAAAAAAGAGGTGCTTTAAAATAAATTGACAAGACATAAAAAAGTATAGGTGGATTGAAAGGAGGAAGATGTATTTATTGGCAGTTAATTAACTCATTTAATGAATGGACATGTTAAATTAAATGTCATACAGTCATACTTGTTGTGTTAGTACATCTCAGCTTATGTATCTGTGTCCATGACAGCAAGTAATGTGTCTGTTTGTTGTGTTTGCTGGGCAGTGCAGGTGGGCTGGATCAGCATCCAAAGTAACACTGAGCCAGTGATTCAGTCTGCACAGTTTGGGCCAGAGTCCAATCAGGAAAGCCATCTGGTGACCAATCAGGGCGCTGACTATGATGTCATTACAAAAGAGATCTGGGCTCCATGGGAGCCAGGATGCCATGAATCACACTGGACCTCTGTGCTGGTGAAGCTGCCTCAGAGCACACTACCAAGTCATAGCGATGCAAGTGTGAGAGGATAATGACGCATGAGGTTGTTGAACTGTGCTGGGGACCAAAAAGCTGTGTTACTGGAACCAGGCTGTTGTGATTTGTAAGCCTTTAGTTGTGGCAAGTGTTTTATTTGTCAGCCAAGCTATTTTCTTATTTGTGGTTTAACAGCCTTGTTCACATTTTTTTGCTGCCTGTGTCTTTGTTGTAATCATCCTGTGGATAAATGTGTCATTTCCCCTTTTGCCTTGCTTGGCAAATGGTGGCAGTGACTCTGGAGCCCTCTGAGTTGGGGCACAAGGACAATGTACTGTTGCTGGTGTGATTGACAGCTCTGTTATATTTAACATGATTAATATTTCAAGACTCTCCTCAGTCTCCTCAAGACTCTTTATAATGTTAAACAGTCTCCAAGAGAGCAAGCCAGGTCTATTGCACCCAGTGAGTCACCCTGACCTAGGCCCACAGCGGAAAGTCTTCCCGGCTTTCACACCACTTGCGGTTAGCAGGCCACAGGGTTGTTGGATAGCTGGGTGACAGAAAGAGAGAAGTCACTTGAGAATGGCTGGCACCAGCAAAAAGGCCTCTACAGGGCATCAAAAGGGAAGCAGGACAGACTGACAAGAACTGGTCTCAGTAAAAGTGACCTTTAAAACGGTTTGCAGCATCAGATATGCCTGTAAAACCCCATTCCTGAGACATTTCATAACCCTATGAGCCAGTTGTATGACGTATCAGGAGGCAAAACTTAAATACTAAGACAGTGCTATACTCAGGCTATAAAGAAAAAGGTCCAACGAGCTTATAGTTTTAATGCAAATCCCTCAGCTGGGACATACACTGGCATGGAAATAACACGAAGCATGGGCTGTTGTGATTACTAAAACCAGTTAAATCCACCTTACTTCCCCATGGTACTTATCTGATGAGTTGAGCAACCAGCTAGTCCCACAGCATGGGCTTTAATATCCAACATTGACCATAAGCCATGCCCTGTATGCAAGATAAATATCAGTGGAAATATGCAACATGCTAATAGCTTTGCCTGCATAAATTTTCCTTTGGGGTGAGGCAGCATCTTGACATTAGTTCATACGCAAGGAAAAACAGCAGAAAGCTCACATGCTGGACCCATGTTTCACTCAGAGAGTGTGAGTTTAAAAAATAAGGGGGAAATAATTAGGGAACAGTAGGAAAAAGGAACAGTGAGAGGGAGAAACAGTCATGTAGAGAGGGACAGATCTCAGAGCATTGCATGGAGGTACAGGAGGTGGGATGTGAGCGAGCAAATTGAATATTCTCTGCATGTGTGTATGCCTACTTGTCACCCTGGTGACTTCAGGTGTTATCTTCTTAGCCAGTAGACATGACAGTGCGATAATTAGAAATGTTAGCGTCAATTGGAGCTTGTACCTCTATGAAATGTCTGTCTTTCACTCTCTCTTTCTTTATTTTATGATTCTCTTTCTCTCTTTATCTCTCTCTCTCTCTCTCTCTCTCTCTCTCTCTCTCTCTCTTTTTTTTTTTTCTCTCTCTCAATTTTAAATTCAATAAGCTTTATTGGCATGACTTTAGATCTACAATATTGCCAAAGCCATTACAACATTTCTCTTAATTTATCTCTCTTTCTCTGTTTCTCTCTCTCTCTTTCTCTCTCTCTCTCTCTCACTCACTCACTCACACACACAGACATCCGCAAACACACATTAACAGAATTGAATTATCTTATCATCATTTACCAGTGGCATGAAGACATTAGACACAATTAAAGCCTGGAACAAGTTACCACCTGGAAATTTGAATGTTAAATGTTTCCATCAAATTAGAAATATTTTTGTTATTATTATTATTATTATTATTATTATTATTATTAGTAGTAGTAGTAGTAGTAGTAGTAGTATTATCAATCTATTATTTATTCTTCATATCATTGTTATTATCATTCATAGCTTATTTTATTTGTTTTTTTGTCAGTTTAGGTGTTGAATATATTGTTTGATCATGACACTTCAAAAAAGAAGTGCTGAAAATTGTTAGAATTGAATTATTGCCATTTTAACTGCAAGGTTGGGCTGATCAGACTCTAGAATAAGATTTTAAGGTGGTAAATAGAGGATGCATTTTGTTTCCTTAAAAAAACATAATAGACAATAGAATTTTCTTTTCTTTTGAGGCATCCCAGAAACAGAGCTGGGTGTAGTGAAGCAGGAGGAGGACAGCTGAAATTTTGACAAATGCCTGGGCTCAAGAATAGGGGGAGAGATACAAAGAAATACATGCTCACTGGAGTGTTTCACATAGAAGAATGAGAAGTGACAGAAAGCTGACGAGGAGATGACAACCTTGTTTGTCCTTTACTGGATGATCAACATGTGTTATGTGGATATGGGTCCCCAAGGTGGACATGGGGTGGCTGATACAGAGTTCCTCGCTCCACTGGAATTCCCCTGCTTTTAAATTAGCATCTCAACTCTGCTTACTCAGCTAGCGACACATGCGGTGAAGCACTGTGTGAATAGCCAGTGATAATGAAACTGCGCACCGTCGACATCATTAAAGATAATCTTGGCTCATTTTGTGCTGGGACACACAATCCTTGGAAGATGCCACGAACAACAGGAAGAGCTAATTTTGCTAGAGCAAAGCAAATAAACAGCTTCCTATTAACATCTCACTGGCTCCCACCACTCTCCACACCTCTAAAGCTTTGTTGGCAGGATAAAGTCTATAGGTTGGTTTGCAGGATACAGATCCCAGGTCAAGGCAAAGGCTTGTCTGGAGGCGTCTCCAGCGTGTGTCTAATTGAGCGCTGTGTAGTTAATTGTTTGTGCGTGGGAGGGGAGAAATCAATCTGTTTTCTTACAGCCATGACTTCTAGGCCCTGGGGTGAGAGACTGAAGCTGGCAGACGCACTCGCGCACATACACACACATCAACAGCTCTGCCAAAAACCCCCAAAACCATGCCTTGCAAGCACAAACCTGCAATGGAGAGCCATAGCCTTCTTTTACTGGAGCGTACACTCAAACATGCACACGCAGAACCACTCCTTAGAGGAAGAGGATGTGCATGAAAGGTTATTGAGTCAGAGTAAAGGCAGATCCATCTATCGATCGGCTGCTTGCTGAGAGAAGAGTCAGGAACATGAGACCTGCACAGGTCAGAGGGCCAAAAGACAATGGGGATGAGAGACAGCAAAAAGAGGGAAAGAGAGAGAGACTGAAACCTGCAGTGCTAACAGCTAGCAGCCCTCCTTCCACACCCATCTTTTCTGAATGCAGAGCCAGCAGTCGGCTTTGACGTGAATGTTCAGAGAAGCTGTGTTGAGTGTCACACGAGCATTACATGAGATTTCTTCAATTTGTAATTTGGGTTAGTGCCATATGTCAGATCAGTGGGAAAGAATTAGACTTATAAAGGCATCTAATTGTTGTATTTATTTTTTATCTGCATCATTAGGTAGATTATTCTATACTCAGGATATAATATATATATATATACTGTATATAATCAAACTACAATGAGCCATTGTGGCAATTAACATATAAATGCCTGCTACAAATAATTAATTAATTTGCATACTCAGCCAGTCAGCTCATTTGCATGTGTTTGGTTATCTTTAAGGGTGTTTCACTTTATGATTGAGTACTACTGTCAGTAAATCTCTATTTGCAATTTAAATCTTTCTCTGTGTGGAAAAAACAACAACAATTTTTTCTTTAATGCAGTGGTTTCCCCTACAGAGCAAAAACAGTGCTGGTTTAGGGGGATTTGCAGCAAAAGAGAGTGTCACCTGAATAATTTACTTTTCCCTTCAACAGGATAAAAGCCCAAACTCTTCATTTTATTTGAGCAACAAAAGCTTTTTTACCATTGGTGTGGAATGCCAGTAAGTCCATTTTTGATTGGCTCAATGTTATTTATTTACACCCCGTCAAAAACTCTTCTATTATTGATGGAAATGAAGCAAACTGGGATCTTATGATGAAGTGTGAAAATAGGAAGAGAACAGCAGGGGGATGGAGGGAGCATCTGAGTACAAATCAGAAGTGTGTGTGTGTGTGTGTTGGGGGGGGTATGGCAGGGCAGAGATGTGAGGTTGGAGAGAGATATGTTGAGGGGGAGGGGTGATAAGGTGGATGAGTACAAACAGTACCATCCTTCACTTGGATAGCAGCAGCAGGCGCCATGAGATGTCTCTTGATTCATCTCCTTTTATGTGCTTCATTCCCTTTCTCTCCTGAATCTTTTTACCAGAACAAAAGCAGGCGGACAGAGTGATTCAGAGTGACCAGACGCCTGAGACTCCCAGAGTGAAGGGGGAGAAAGGTCACTTGAAACAGGAGGCTCCATAGAGGCCACCAAGCAGTAGGAAATGTGTAGATGAACAGATGTAGTAAGGCCTCCAGAGACAGGAGAAGGGAAAAATAAGTATTCCGAAAGACAGAAAAGGAGAGTGTGGCGAGAGTCAGAGTTGTTTGTATGTCTGCTCACTTGAAGATGTGTGTATAAATCTCAAAGCATAATCATTACATCAGAATGCATGACAACTGAAGAATATGTAGACATGCAATGAATTCATGGTTCTGGGTTTGTGTTTTGTAGGTTCACATGTGTGTTAATAAGCCTCAATCTGCAGCCCCATCCACACAGACTGTGCTAGAAGACAGCTTCCTCCTTGTATCTGCATTGCACATTCACACTGAACCAAACAAGGGCAACGTAATGGTGCAACACTGAGGAAAAATGGGGTGTTGTGGATGATTAAGTTTTGTGACTGTCTTCACTCCCGGCTTAACGTTGTAACAACAGTGTCCCAGTAATATGTCTCCATATTGGATCTTTCATATAGAATGGTGAGGTAGAGCACAGCGCCACCTTGAACAGGCTGGGTGGATGAGGGCTTCTGCATTTGTCAGGGAGGTGGTCAGTGCAGACCCCTTGGGCCCTCATCATGCTCTAATGGATGTTCACCTGGTGTGAATCCCTGCAAAATGTTTCCAGCCCTACATTGTTGATAATTAAGAGAAGCAGACAGTGGAAAACAGCACCTGTTATGGCCTGATGGACTGAAGCTCTGGGCTTTCTCTCCCTCGGATTTAATAATCAGACCAAAACTACCAATCCATCCCCCAGAACCCTAGAGTGTGAAAATATGTACTGTTCAACATATACTTTAGTTGGAAGCTCCCTGAGTGGAACTAAGTACCATTTCATGTAAATATTCATGCAAATATCTTACCTTTCTTGTTCTGAGACAGTTGAGCATTAGATAAATACAAGGGCACTGAAGACTTAATTTTACATCTTTAAATACAAACGTATCAGTTGTCAGTTTTTGCCACTTCTGCTCAGTTCTGCTAGCTTTTTCTCTTTCACCGATTCAGTGCTATCCAGTTACAGACACTAATGAATAAATGAGGAATTTTAAGCATTAAGTAGAAATTGCGTTCAGTAAAATGAAATGTGCATCTCTCACGTTGTCTCTCTCAAACGCTTTCTTCTGAAAATGGTCAGGTCGAAGGCTTTTGTGTGAAAAGAAATTTTGTCAAAATTTGTGTGAAAAACAACCAATTTCCAAAGAAAAACTTTGAAAGACTTATAGAAAGCCTGGAGAACTATTGTTCAAGGCCACTTTAAAAGATGACAATCTTGCTCCACATATATGTATACATGCGTTTAACCATGGTAGACAGAAATGTGAGGAAAGAAAGGAAGTGATTGACAGCTATGCTTTAGAAATGGGGCATGTCAGCCAGGCCTGCTGTGTCAGAATCTCCTGTTGCCCATTCTGCACATCCTAAAGCTGGATAACCTTGGCAGGCAGATTGGGGTCACTACCATCAAATTAGATACATCACTCACTACATACACACACTCGTGTGTGCACACACACACATTCACCATTTGTCATCACAGATCAGACTGACATATTCATTTTTAATAGGTTTTTATGTTTGTGTCAACATAATACACACCCAAAAATCATCTGAAAAACTTTAACTACTTTATTTAAAAAGTTGGGGTTAAATTCCATTTCACTGTATATCACTGTGTATTTATTATAAAAAACAAAATCATTTGGAAAACTGTAGATAAATCTATTTAAGGTCAAGGAACTACATGTTTTTCCTAAGTTGGAGTTAAATTCCTTAGCATAGTTTAAAATGGATAATCTGTAATTTTTTGTTACACCCATAAAAGGATGAGTTAATTTCAAACTTGCACCAGAAGTTTCATGATGTTGCAGGAAACGTTACCTGTCTGAGGATCGCTAACTTGCTTATGATATAAGTTATATTGTTGCTAAATGGCACTCTTGAGATAATGTGTTAGAAACCCAAACACAGAAAATCATCAGTCCAGAATATGAATGAAACACAGACTTTTTCTAAAGTTATTCAGAAATTTGCCATCTTCAATCCATAATGGTAAAAACTTCATAGGAATATTTGGAACATCATCCCAAAAGTGCATTGATTTCATTCAGTTGGGTCCTTTTAACTCACCATCTTCCAAAAACCAAACTGGTGCCTTGAAAAGACTGTGGGTCTCTAAAGTGATAAATTGAAGATGTGATGGAATAATTAGCTAGTGCCTCTGACACAAAAAATGGATACCTCCATTGTATGAGTCTTAGCAATGAGATGAAAAGAATGTCAACCTATTTTTAAATGTCACTGTCTCTTTTTGTTCTGAATCCCTGCTCTACTTTGTGCCACAGATCTAAACTGGGTCAACATCACATGTGTTGCCTCGGTGGGCTCTTCACTGTGTGTACACGTGTGAGTGTGCATATATGTAAGCATGTGTATGAATGCTGCAAGCCATGACTGTGTGCATCTTAGCATAGAGACCAATACTTGCAAAGTGGTGTCACAATTTGCCATAAGTGACTCGAAAAGATAGTTCAACAATTCTCAATGAGTTTTTTTCCCTCACGAAATCATTGTCTGTCATTTCCAATTAGAGGTGAGAATGAATTACCTTTAAATGGTTTAAGTCTGTAACTGTGCTCATTATTAGAGGAAGAGAGCTCGATGTAGGCATTGGTGTATGCGGTGTATAGTGTGTTCGTGCTTTGCCATTGTGAGCTGTATTACAACAGTGAGACAGGGGTTGCCCTGCTGGAGCTTTCAAATTAATAGACACTGATAATAACATACACAACTCACAGTGCGTCTGTCCTTAATGAAGATGGATCTAGCTGGGCCTGGCGGTACACAGGCTCATGGGGTGGCAGCCTGCCAGTCACAGCCAAGTGACATCTGGGAACAGCTCGGTGCAAAAGGTGGGAGGGAGCTTCACTGGAGAGTACAATTTCATAACATTATCATGTTATATCATAATCCATTGTTGGTGGCTCATAAGATTAATGCCAGACCAGGCAGTTATTGCTCTTGTTGTTCAGACGTAATGGTCACAGTGAATTATTCATTACATTTCATTGATTTGTGACACAAATCACGGTGACAAATATGACAGCGCATGTTGACTAATAAACAGAGCAACTAATCTGATTGAAGAGCAGGGGAAAAGATGGAATGGGAAACAAAAATTAAAAAGAAAAAATAGTAATACGATAAAGTCATTATTATTTTTTAAAAAAAGGCCTGGTCACCTCTGAGAAAATTACATTGAATCAATGTAAGATTTTTCCACTGGATAGAAAATGGTTAAGGGATGACTGCTGAGTTGGGTCAAAGGTTTTATTCCTGTAAGATATTAAAGCTCATTAGAAAAGGTCTGTAACCAGTATTTGTGTGAGAAGACAGGTGAGTGCTAAGGTCACTTCCTCTGGCAGCTGTGGCAGGCATCACAGGGCAAGCATTGATGGGTGGTGGCATTGCCTTCTGTTGCATCAGTAATAATGAGCAGCGACAGGCTCTCCGCAGCCACAATAAATCACAGGCCACACTGGAGATCCTCTAGACCAGGCTGGGGAGCTTGCTATCTCTGCTGCATGGATGCAGTGCTGACAAACACTTCTTGGTTTGCTGGCTGGGAAGACTATTTCTATCACTCATTCACTCTTATCATACTGTATGCAGTCAACCACCTTCAGATAGCCATACACTCTGGTTAGTGTGCACAGCTGTCATTCAGGAGTTTTGGGGCTCTTCACTGGCTGCTTTACAGGCACTGTGACTTGTTTTTAAGAGCTACTGTTTCAGAAATAATAATAATAGTCAAAGAGTAGACCCTAGAGATGAGGAGGTGTGTGGGTTGGGGTTTATGGAGAGCTGCATCCAAGGCTGGTTTCTAAAGCTGGAAAAACTGTACAAGAGTGTCTATTGAATAAAGTAAGAGTGGCTCTTTCTCTGTCTCTGCCCCACTCCCTTTGCCTTTACCTCTTCGGCAGCTACAGCCCTGTTTGATATCCTTCCACTGTGTTCTGCTGCTCTGCAGATTCCCTCATCTCATTTGCATTCCCTTAAAGAACACTTCCATTAAAGTCTCCCTCTCTTTTTTGTCTCTTTCCTCTTTCCTTCTGTTTCTTCAAATAGGTCTTTTTTTCCCTGGGTTGCTCTTTTGGAAGGAGCCTTATTCCCTATTGGCTACACAGCCTATCCCTGCTCTCCCTGAGTCAGTAATCAAACACATCGGCCCTAATACACAGGCCATTACAAGAGCTCTGATGTTCCATCTGCACAGAGACGGCACAATGGTGTCATTATATAAACAGCCCTGCTGCTGCAGCCAGCAAAATACTACCACACCAAGAGCTCCGGCCTTAACCGACCCACCCTAGTAAATGGAGAAATGTTGGGATGATCTGACCTGAATGTGCTTGTGTAGTTGCTGCAAGCTTTACAATGTTATACATGCTGAGTGACTGCTGTACTGTTAACATTACAGTAGGCTATCAGTTCTCAGTAGTGCTGCTACCATGTGGGCTGTTGAGCATCAATGCAAATGTAATAGAATCAGGTTGTTGTGAAGGAATAATATCTAATGCTATTATGTTGTCTTTGGTAGCGATAAGCACACAAAAAAGGATTAGGGAGATTAGAAATAGGTCTTACTGGAGGATAACAATGAAGGGGTTGAAAGAGCAGCAGTTCATCCGAGGTTGAATCATATATTTTTCTGGAGCGACAATCATTTTTGTGCAGCTTTTAAGTGTTCACAGCTGTAGTTCTGTGACATAGCAAATAAAAAAAAACATGATTCAATGGGTTTTTTTTTAAACATATTTTCCTTTGATCTCTTTTAGATCTGTGACTGAAAGAAACTCTTTCTCATTATCCCATTATCAAATGGATGTGATTGATTTGATCCATGCACTCTATTAATATGCCATTTTGAGCCACAACACACTGGTGTTGTGGCTCAAAATCAACCCTATGGCTAATTTGAAATATGAAATCTTCAAAAATGATTGTCATACCTCGGCATCCTGGAAAGCAGGTTTGATAGTAAATATGCAGCCTCCCACTCAGCAAAGCTTGGTTGCATATGGTCATGGTAATGGAACATCATGGTATGTCAGCGACATTTCAAAAGGAAAAGTAGGATAATTATATTCACTTTTGCGAGTGATTACTGTTATGGAGGTGAAGAAGTAATTAATGTAGTCTATCTCATCTATTGTTACATTTCCTTGTATTGCTCCCTCTTGCCTAACTCAAGATAGTACAAAAGCATATCAAGTGTGACAAAGCTTCAGCACCGATGAGTCAGAGGGAGAATTACTTAGAGGCCCCCAGGCGAAGCATAGGTTTCTCTCATTCTCTGCAGTTTCATCATACTCTACACACAATACTACATAGCTATCCCCGACTGAGTCTATTAATATTTTCTTCTGAAATAAAAATGCTTTTCAAACATGACTGAATGAAAAAAGCTCCTATTTTCTGTTTATTCCAATGCAAGTCTGTTTGAAATGAAACATTACTTGATTGCAAATATTTAATACAGCAGTTTGCATCACTTTCTGATTTGTAAGTGAATGATTGCCATTCAGTTTTGCATGCTTGACTGTGTCGGCTGCTTGGAGGCAATCATTTCCTTCGTGGCAGGAGCTTTGCTAGTGAACCAACTATTTGTTGTTGAAACATCTGAAGCATAAACATCAATCCTAATAGAACTGGAAATGCTGGTGCTTCATCATGATGCAAAGACTTCCCACTGCATGAAGAAACTGACCGTCATAATTTATTACTGTCAAATCTTTGAATCAATCATGAGTGTTTTCCCAACTGAATACATTTCTGTTTGTGTTTTCGTGCTCCGTGCGTTGCCCCTCATTGCCCTGCATGATTTTTGTTTAGTCTTTCAGCATATCCTTTCCCCCCCCCAAATGTACTGAAATGCTAATTGAGTTGTTAGCAGTTTTCACAGCACTTCATTGAGATAAAACATTTTTTTGGGGAAGTTCTTAGGAGAAATTTCAGTTTAAAGTATTGCAGTATTAGTACAATCATCCCTACTCTCCCTCCCATATCAACTTCAATGTGGAGTGAAAAAAAAAAGCAGTGTTAGCCTGAAGCTGTTGCAGCTTTGAGAGTTGCACCGGCTTTTTCTAATTATACAGCAAAAACTCTCTATGTAAACTCTTTGTTCTCTAGCCTTTTTGATTCTAGTTGGGTAATGCTCCGAAATGCCTCTTTCTTCAGCACTGAAATGATTTGATTGATACGGGTTAGCATGAATGCTTCTTGTGACAGATACACACAGCCTTTATCAGTACCCTCCACCCTGCGTGAAAACGACTTGTGACACCCTGTTCTTGACGAGTACTTCTGCCAAAGCAAACAGATCCTAATGATCATGGTGATTATCGTAATGATCCAATGGAAAAGGATAATGAGGTTATTTGCTTTGGATCAAGGCAGCCTGTAAATGAATAGCTAAAGTGAACTGTAGCATTTGAAACACAAAGACAGAACTGTGTACTTGATTGTTACCCTGCTGCTATTCTATTTATACAGCCAAGTTTTTATTTGTGTTGGTACAACTGACCATCATTTGCCTATTTGCCACCCCCTCCTCTCCTCGCTTTCCTCACCTTTTCACCAGTGCTGTGAAATTGCTGTTCCATTTTCCCATTTTGCGAGCTCCGGTCTCATAGGGATATGACGTTCTGCTCTATTAGAAGAGAAACAGTGATGATAATAATAGTGGATGTGATCAGTGCAAAAGGTCAGTCTCTGGCCTCAGGCATCTAACATCCTCCAGTAGGGAGGGCAGAGACACCCATCTCACACCCCCTAAAGACTCCTAACCTTCATCCACCCAGAGGCAGACTGACTCATAGGCAAAATAAGAAGAAATACCATCTCCTTTGCTTTTACTTCCTGTTTTTTTTTTTTGGGGGGGGGGGGGGTTACCATTCCTTTTCTGTACCAACTTTGCTATTTTTAGCACTGTTTCCTCACATTCTTGGTCACTAAGAATATCCAACATTTTCAATGCTTTTGTTGTTACTTGCTGCCTTTCCTTCTCTTCTTGTTTAGTTACTCTGGTTGTGTGTGCACTTCTCCTCTTTTTTCCATTTCTTTATTTTGTCATTCCTTTGTTTTATCATTCCTCTGGTCTTCCTTTCCTCATTTTGTCCTTCCAATAATCCTTCACTCCTTCATTCCTTATGTTTTCAGTCCTACCACACTGAAATTGAATGTTGTGTAATGCTTGCGTGCTTTTTGTCACAAAACAAAATCAATTTGTCCACCATGCACTTTGTTTTCCTTCCCCCTCAATTCCCAGCCTGCACTTCTTCTCTTTTCTTTTTCCTTAGTTCTCATCATCTTCAGAGATTGCATGAGAGCTGTTGTTGAAAAATACAGACAGAAGAATAGTCAGAAGAATAGGGAATGAAAAAGTAGACATTTTCTTATTAAAGGTTATAGAAATCTTTTTTTTTTTTAAAACACTCATAATGAAGTAAGATCAGGTGAAAAGGATAAGTTAGCGGAATGGAAAGACCTGGCATTCAATTGGAGTCTCTCAAATTACTCAAATTAAGGTACAAGCTGCATCACTGTAGACGTGTGGATGTGTTAGCATATCACATAAATGCTGATGTAAAGAACAGCTGCTGCACTCTGCTTTGTTCTGCTTGCCTTCCCTGTTCTTCTTTGCTATTTACCATCTGCATCCCTCTGTTTCTGCTTGGCTTGTACTCTGCGGCTTCCAACATACTAATCCATGCAGCGACAGTCAGGCAGGTCGTGGACTGTGGGCTGGCATTCCCACTGGGGAGGAGGTTAAATATCAGAAAAGGTCATAAAGAGGAGGGGCTGCAGAGATCTAGGGAAAGCCAAATAAGGGGTGATGATGAAGAGGTGGTGGGGGGGACCATCCAGTTACTAAAGACTTGCCATATTTTGCTACCTGGGGAAGGAAACTTGGTTATGACTGCAAATTTATTAGGATGAAAGGATTGAATAAATACTACCATTTTAATTCAAATTTATAATCAGGATAAAAAATTACATTAACTTATCTTTCCATAAACATTTTTATGTTTTTATTTACTCTGTACAAGAACTTTGCATACAGTGCATACATACTTATTTCATCATCTTTAACCCGTTCATGCATTATTTAAACAACTTACTGAAATTTTATTTCAAGTCTCCAGAACAGGACTTAAAATGCATCAAATTGGATTTCTTCTTTATCTGTGGTGAATATTGTGCATCAGGGTTTAAATCCACAAATGAGTAATTATTTGCCTAAATAATGAATGGCAGGTTGACTGTATAATGCTTATAGCTTTGTTAACCTCAAACACTTGAATACTACAAGCCATATCACATATACAGGACTTCTTAGTCTATGATATACCACCACGGTGCCAGCTTCTATATTGCCTTTTCACATGCAGATGAATGCAACTTGGGATTCATTTCTTGCCCAAGGACAATTTGAAATTTGGTCTCAAAATGCTCAGGATTGAATCACCATTGAAGCTCCGACCTTCCGATTTTCTGAATACTTTTCCTCTTGAGCCCCAAACACCCAATATTTATATGTGTGACATAAATATGTGTTAATTCACTGTAGACACCATCACCATGAAGTATATTTCTGTTCAACTTTTGCATCCTATACACCTGCACACCTCCTACACAAATAGATCAGTAGAAACATTTTCTATTCTATTTCTTTTATTCTGGATTTAAATGTAACATCTCATTGTATCAAATAGAGTAAAGAAAATGATCATACAAAAACAAAAACAAATGGCTCTAGTATTTTGGATTAACTACAAAAATTGATATGACTCAGGTTTGAATAACTACAATGTGGGGGACACCATGCATAAGGGGATTTCTTTTTCTTTTCTTTTAAAAAAAAACAATATTAAGGTTTTGGTTGTTTACAGGATTATAGCATTAAGCAGGAAATGCTTTTGTGGGTTATCCTAAAATATACAACAAAAGCTCTCTATACAGTAGTTTCACAGTTTGTGTCTGATGATATGTGAACATACTTCGACAACATTATACCCTCCTGCAGTATGCTTATATAAAGGGACACAGCTAGCAACCCCACAACCACACACAATTCACGCCCCTCCACACAGATGCAGACCATCTTGCTGTTTCATCAGCAAGCTCAGCAGGAGGAGTATTAGTTATAACAATACCGTCTCCTCTGTTTTCTGTTTTTCAAGCCCTGCAGGCTCTGCTGTCAAAGAATCCAAACTCAAGCTCTAGAATGTGATTTATGTCATTAGGCAAATGAGTTGTGTGAGCCCTACAGCACTGCTGACTGACTTGCCACTTTATACTGTCTTGATTTGTATATTGTGCCTGTAAACACACACATAAACACACATGGAAGACATGTTTTCTATCACATGAAAATAGCTCTGTTAACAGCTTCCAAACATATGTAGCATGTCTGATTCAATCAAGCATCCAAATAGTTTAAAATGATGAGCTGGTAGTGTCAACAGCTGTTTCCATGCCATCTTGCACAAAATGGCTTCAGATCCGCTGTATTATCTCTCTCGCTCACCACAGGGGGAGCCGCTCTTTACTCCTCCCTCCTGACTATGCCATGCCAGTTGTGCCACTTTGTTTTTCTCTTTGCAGTGCAGAGTTTTAAACAAATAACAGTGATATATGCAAAAAAAAGTCTGCATCCTCACTTGGAGAGATGGAAAAATTAAAAAGCCTATTTCCGTTTACACCATTGCGTTAAAATGTTCACGATTCACTTACCACTGTGTGTTCTCTAATTTGTTTGCCTGCAGGATCACCCTGAGGGAGGGTGTAAGCTGAGGAAAGTGCCACCCCACCCACCTGTGCCTGCTGACCACCTCTAGGTTTTTACACCATCACTACCCTCTGCTCAGCCCCAAACATGGCTTTTGCAGTCTGGATCTTCTTCACCTGTGCTGTGGCTTTCAGCAACATTGCCCCATCCTCACAGGGTAGGTTATTTATTAACACTCATATATATATATATGTATATATCAGAGTTTATGCTACATTTATACATGATTCTTTGTGTACAATAATGTATTGATCCACTGAGCTAGCTTAAAATGTTGCAGTGTTCCCTGCAGCTGGTCTGACCGGGTTATTGCAAATGAGGATGTTATATTTATAATGTTATCTATGTGATGAAGGTTGTAAGTATATTGACTTGCTGACCAAGCTAGAAATGCTGCACTTGATTAACCAAACTGTCTCTAGCAAGAGACAGAAAGTGTGTGAGCGAGGTGGAAAGTGCATGTGAGAATGTCAATAAAATTTCTTGTCATCTTGATGTTAGTTGGAGCGTGGCTAGAGAATAAGGGGGAATCCGTGCATGTAATGGTGCCATATGTGTGACCTCTTTGAATGTTTCATGTACCATAAGATATTGTATTTTGTGTTTGTGTGTGCTGGCTGCTCTAAGCCTGGCAGCAGGTGACCTGGTTGGACTGTAGTGATGCTGGAGGGCGTGTATATGTGGAAGATGTGCATGAGGAGAGAAGGAGCAGAGATTGCAGGAAGGAGGGGCTGTTAGGTATCCTGCTAGTGGCCTGCCACACAGATAGCAGCACACCATCTGCTGTATGCTCTCAGTCAACTGTGTGCCAACAAGCTGCTGGGTGATGGACAACTAGGATGAGGAGGAGGAGCCCCAGTCAGACATGGTCACCACAGGGAGTGGCTAGTGATGACGAAGGAGGACTTATAGCATATACAGGAAATGCAGCAATATTAAAATGTGTTTGTAATAACTTGTTTCAGTGTCGGATGTGGCATTCCCTCAGTGAAAGTTTTGATTTGCAAGGTGTGTTTCTAATTTGAGTAGATGCTGTATTTTTCCATCCTAATTTGGCTGCTTTCATAACATTGGATTTGCGTACATTCTGCTCCACACATTTGGCCTCTTGGCATAATGTTGCTTTGTGTTTGCATGTGTGTGGGTGTCTATATTTCTATAAAGATAAGCCTCCAGCTTTCTGTTTGACCTGGCATTATTAATAATGCATTAATATTCAATTGACTGTTTTCTGTTTTTAGCTCCAAAGCACAAGCAAGGCATTTGGTTTGATGAATTTTTCTTTTCTTCTTTTTTGCAAATGCACACGGACACATGCCTGTGCACACCCACACTGTTTTGTGTTCATAGTTTTGGCAACTAAAGTTTGGCAAAAAATCCTTCTCTCTCTTGTAATGTGACCAGAGGAACAAAAGAGAGAAAGGAAAGAGAGCCAGGGAATTACATCCTAAAGGAAGGGAGCAGGGTTTTGATGGGATGAAAGCTGCGGAAGTCAGTCTCAAACTAATCAAAGCTCATTTGGAAGCCTACATGAGCATCACACATGGTTTCACTCTCTAATGTGTACTCCTGCTCACCCTCAGTGTGCCGACTAATCTGCTATGCTTTAACCTCACTCTGCTCCTGGCTGCACATTTTAATATTTACCACTCACTTTCATACATTTATCCTCCTCTTAAAGTGACTCTTTAGTGCAAACATTTCAGCATGAGCCCTGTACACGTATTTCATTTCTGGGTTTTTATAACAAACTCAGTTCATATGGTAATTGCCCCTTAAATCACTGACTTTCTCTTTAAAATGAAAGCATCATGAAGCGAAAACAGTACTTTATGTTATGAATAATTTTCTTCACCCATGTTCTAATAGGCCCTAACAGATTGACACGCATACCTTGACAAACCAAATGTCCCGCTGATTCCACAGAATGCTTGAGAATGCACCACCCTTCATACATAGTGCTGTTGATCTGAAACCCCATTAGGCTTGGTTAATGTGGCAGGCATTGCAGGCAGCTGTGCTGTACATGATGAAGCCCTGACACAGAACCTTCATTTAGCAAAGCGAAAGCATTGGTGTGTGCATGAGTGTTTGTATTTATGTGCACTAGCGGTGGTAGCCATACCATTACAAGGCTATTTGTAGGTCTTTCCTTTCAGTCTACGAATGAGGAATTTACAGATATTAGAATGCTTGCACATGTGCATGTATGCACGAGGTGTTTTGTGATACGTACGTCTCAAGAGTTTTTGTGGGTCTGGGTGTTTACATGATATGAGCATATTCACATATTTAGTTGGTATATGTGCCACTCATATGTGAATGCCAGTGTCAGCTGACTGGTTGAATCTGTTCTCATCTTCCCCGTATTTAAGACTTTTCTTTCAGATCAGTGACGTGGAAAGGCCCCTGGCCCTTAAGTGCATAGGCGGACATTTTTATCCCTCTGCCCCCTCCTCTCTCCAGCTTTTTTCTCCTGTGCCTGTTCCCCTTAACAGTAGCTTTTTTTAAGGATGGGGGACTAGCTGTTTTTACACATCTTCTCAACAAAGTGCCTAGTTTCTCAACTGTCCTTAGATGGTGACAGAATGTCTAGAAACAGACTGATCTTAATGTATTATTTTGCACTCTATAAGGAATAGGCAGCTATTTCTCACAGAAGACCACATGAAGAATTTACTAAGCCTTTGCATGTCTGTTCAGTCTTAGATTTAAAATTCAGAGGGAAGATCTGAAAAATGTTGACCTGAAACCACATTCAATATTGGATTTAAAGACAAAGGAAGAGAGAGAGAGAGAGAGAGAGAGAGAAAGAGAGAGACAGAGAGAGACAGAGAAGACTTTCAGTCTTGCAGTAACATAATGCTAAAGTTATTATTTTGAAACTGCAACCTACTCACAAATTCATAGGAATTGATTCTCTGACAGGCTTGTAGCAATAATACTTTGAGAAGACGCAATAAAGCAATAGTGCCGTTAACTTTGCTACATGCACTTGGGCTCTGGTTTTATAATTTGCTGAACAGCATATTGCATTACCTCAGTATGTGTTTTGTGAAGTCATAGCTGTACACTCTTCTTTGCTACAGGCAAGTCTGAAAACTTAAGCACATGTCAGCCAAAGCACTAGTGCTCATGGCATTTATTGATCGGAGTCAGTTGACACCACATGCAAACAACTTGCATCAGTTAATACAGTAACATCTTATTCTTTGGAAGAATACTTTCATTCTCAGGAAATGTTTTCTCCAATCAACCAATGTCTTCATCCACATTTAAGAAAAGGAACAGTGTGTTCCAAAGTTTTCCTTTTAACCTAAACTTAATTGCAGATGGCAGTCGCTTGTGAAAAATGTTGCTCTGCATGCGTCCACCACCATTTCACAACTCCAGTTCAGTGAATGAATGTTGCACTTCATTATTCACAAACACATTGCCTCTGAACATAATACAGCTAGCGATTACAGTTGCCACCACACTGTAAGTGGAAAAACAGTTTAGTAATATATGAATGTAATTTCTCAGAGACAGGGTTGTTATAACCTGTCAGCTTCCCATTTTCTTCTCATTGCTCCTCCCTGCTACACCTGCTACAGGTAATGTTGTACTGATTTATTATTTCTAATTAAACCTACATGGTACCTTTAGTGTTATGATCAGGTTCAGTTATGTTTATTATACATCTCTGGGAGATATGAGTTCACTGAATATTGAATTCAAATTAGAAATGTTCTCAAGCTCACATCTGATTTTCACTATTGCTTTTATTTTGTATATTATAAATTTAAAAGTTATGACTTAATGGTTAAGACCATTATGTATGACTTATGGAAGACCAATTGATAAAACTGTAATCAATACAAACAAGTTTAATTTTTCCATAATTTAACAGCCGTCATATAGAGACTGACATTCCGCAGGGTTCTCATTTGTCTAGAAATTACCTTTGAATATGTTTCACTAATTTTTCTGTTTCATAAAGCTGAAATTCACTGGCTTCACTGACACTAATTACTAATCCAGGGGTTTGTGTGTAATGTGACTAATTTGGATTTTAGCTGTAAAGCCTTTTTTCTCCTTTTGTTTCTCTCTGTGCCTCTTCTGTGTGCTTTCACATTTTTGTTGCTTCCACATATTATTAGCAACAGTCATTACTTGTCACTTCCTAAAGTCCAAACACTTTCCTCTCATTTTCATCCAATCTCACTGCTGTTTCTCCTCTAACACCTCAGCTATTACTTTCCCTCTCAATGTTGCAATCCCCTCCCCACTGCCTCCTTTTATTTTTTACTGTCCTCTTATCTCTCTTGTGGTTCTTCTTTCTATCCCTTCCACCTCTGTTTTTGCTTCCTTCTTTTTTCAACTCTCACCAACCCATCATTTTACCATTCCATCCAGACCCCCTCCTCGAGATTAACCCTGCTGGCTCCTCCCAGCTGCTGTGCTTTCCTTTCCTTACCCTCTGCCTACCATCTGTTAACAGCACACATCTCTCGTCATTGTCATTCTTCTCTCTTTCCTCGTTCCTTTTTTTTTACCTCTTTCTGTCCTCTCTCATCCCTCGTTTGCTACCTTCTCCTTCGGCCTCCCTGGTGCTTGGGGTTGCTGTGCTCTTCAAAGCCCTTGGCCGCGAGCAGTAGATCACAGAGAGGCCTGTGTGAGTGAAAGGTTAATGGATGGCCTTTGAACATATATTTGGAGGTGGGGGTGGGCGGGCAGAAGGAGGGAGAGGCCGCGCCGGAGTGGCGGTGTGTTCTCTCCAACCTCCCTTTGAAGATGAGGCAGGTCACTCTCATGTGTCTGCACATGTATACAGGGCCTGTGTATTTTTGTTTAGTCATTTGTTCACAGTGTATTTGCCAGTGTGTTTGTGACCATTTTGTTTGTGTTTGCTTGTCGTTGTGTGTCTAGCAGCATGTTAGTTTGTGTACATTGATTTGTGTACTGCCAACAACCTCTTACAGAAAAAAAAGTGGAGTGTGTCCCTGTTTGTGCAGTCGTGTGATACCCTCTTTTCTCTTAGGCCTTGCCGTGTAACTTTGAGGATTTGCTGCCGTGAAGGACTGTGTGTGTGTGTGTGTGTGT
>JBBBVU010000022.1:15481330-15517432 GCA_037177055.1 Atherinosoma microstoma | reverse complement strand
TATACTTTTAATATTTCACACCCCTATCGTGACTAAATGAAAATAGCCACCTTTTAGCAAACATTTTTATTTTAAGGATTTTAATATAACAAGGATCCCACTTTATCTGCAGTATAATTACCAAAACTACTTGGCAAAAATGTTCTCTGGCACTATGCTTCTGTGTTGTGCTAATGGTTGGCATTAAGGGATGATTGCTGGAGCAGACACAAGGGCTAAGAGACGTTGATCACATTTTGGCCCCCAAAAGACAGTCTGCCACTTAACAAGTTTGCCACGGGGCCACAGAGCTCCACTTGAATAATCTCCTTTTGTGACTCAATTGCAACGTCGCTGGCAACCGGCAAGGCCAACTCTAACTCAGAATGCACACTATAGAGCTTTCATAATAAGACAGACTAAGGTCAAATTTCCCAAGTTTAAAAAATCTAGGTACTTGGATGTTTGAAAGCATTTTGCTGAAAATGGAAAGTTTTAGGTAATGTTCCAGTGGAAAAAAAAAGAAAAAAACCATTAACATCTATTCACACTGAACTCACTCTGAATTGAAAATGTCATCTCTTTGTGTCAGCCTTGACATAGAGTGCCAGCTCAACATATTCAGTCCTGTTGGAGTTTTTTATATTTTATAATATTTGAGATTTATTTTAAAGCAGACTCAATTCTTTTATATTTCACCAATGTACAAGAGCAAATCTTGACAGTGACTAAGAAAAGCAGGTTTTTTGAGTGGAGTGTTAAGTGAAGAGAAGAATTGAGGAAAGCATGTCAGAAGGGACTTGAATGAAAAAAAATAATATTAAAAAAGCTTGAGCAGGCAGTGAATAGCATATCTGCAGTCAAACATGGTGATGGCAGCATCATTCTGTGGAAATGTTTGTCTGTAACAATACAGTGAGAGTTGTCGAAAACCTCTTCCAGATCTTAAAAGGAGAAGAAAATTCCCATCTCAACAAAACAATACAAAATGCCATGGTGAGACAAGTGTCTGTAGGAAAACCGAAAGTCCTGGAGGGATCCAGCCAGAGTCTGGACCAGAGGTCTATAGAGCATCTCTGGAATAACTTGAAATTGTCTTCACCAGAATTATTAAGTTTCTTATCAATTTTATTGAGTCTTTACTGCACGTACATCTGTATGCATGAAAGTCATGTATAGAGACTAATAATGGTAGAAAAAGAATGAGTGAGCAAAGAGTAGTCTGGCTTGGGCAAAATTATGTTCTTGTCTAATGGTCCAAGTATCTATCCACCCTCAGGCTTTAATTACTCTGTGAGGATAATGAGTCAAATCCAATCAGTTCTCTCTCTTGCTCTTAATTTGTATGGAGCTTCTATTTTGAAGCCAACCACTTCATCCCCTCACACCAGCTGCCCTGGAGTGACACCAGGCTCCAGTCATGGAGTGACCTCTGTCTCTTGCACACTGCCACATCCATGCAAATCAGCATGTATAATTATTGTATTCAATTCACTCATGTCGTCATCAGTCTGTGTGACGACTGGCAAGAATTTCTTGTGGACGACAGATATTAACACTTTGAGATACCATGAGTCACAGTCTCACTGCGAGGGGATTACATGCACTTCTACATATGGCTGCTGTTTAGAACGACTTTTTGTCATTTAGCTATTATGAGTCTGACAAGCTAAACCAAATGGCCACGAATGTTTGTGTGTGTCTGTGTCTGTGTGCCGGTTAAAGAGGCTCTGAGACCTTAATGGATTCCTGCAGAGTGAAGGACAATCGTAGCCCATGGCCAGTCCAAGCTTATCCTCTGCTCATCTCATCTCAGCTCAGAGCCAGCCGCAGCTCCAGCTAGGCCTTGGGCCATCTGGCTGACACTCTTCACACACAACACACACACACACGCGCACTGAATCACTCAAGTTAAGTTCCATTCTTGTTTATGAATACACCATTCAAAAATCTATGCATAAATGTAAGGTGCATACGTTTTTGTTTCTTTTTTTTTACACAGAGAAATCCACCATAGTCCTGCAACTTGTCAAACAGTGTTTGCACTGGTGTGAAATATGTAGGTGTGAAACACGATACAGTATTGTAGAAGCAGGATTTGCAGCAGCTTCCAGAAATAGGCTAGTTATCATGGTTGCTGTCACCATTCAAGTGTAGTGGCTCAATAATGGATGTGCTCAATTATGGCTAAATATATGCTTTAACTGCTGAGCCAGAAAAAGAAAACGATAATGGATTTTGTTCCATATACATTCTCCATAAATCCAAACTCAATATTTTTTAAGAACATATACATCATTAATACTCAATGAATTCATCTTATTGTATCTTGTTTTAGCCTTTACACCAAATCCCATATGTCGTAAGAGTTAGCATTTTGATTGAATAAATACTTGTAGCATTGGTGTCCAAGCACAGGAAATACTCCAAACAAAACGGGAGTGTTAGCCAGCTACTATCTGAAATCTACCTGGCCATCTTATGCCTCCTGGGATCCCAGGAGATGGCCCTGAGGAGCTGAAAATACTTACAAAATTTAATGTGCTTGGCAAATGAAATTCTTTTAGCATGCGATCTATTACCTCTCACTGGTACCAGTGTTGCTATTGAGTAGGTCCATAGTGTAAGTGTGAGCACTCCTGGTGGCCCCCTTCGCTTTTACTCTCCTCTTGGATCATTGTATGGCTCTAATCACTGGCCAGCTGTACACTGCTGTGTATTTACTCCGCAGGGTGGTTAAGAGAACAAGGCCACACACTGGCACTGCGCATTGTAATCCCACTGTGACACCAGAACTTAGTATGTGTGTATGTATGTATGTGTGTGCTTGACTGTGAACATGCACACTCATCTGCCTAGTTTGTCTGTGTATGTGTTAATTTGCTTGTGTGAGCTTTTGCATTTGAGTGTGGACTTGTTTGTCTGGCCTCGCCTGCTGTTTGCATCTCCGTGTGCTTTAATTAGTATGCGATTTTGCATCTAGGCCTTTGTGATTTGGCACAGGCACTGCATGCTGGCGAGGCATAAAAGATCTGTAGTCTTTCTGTGCTAGTCATTCAGCCTTAATGGCGTTATTTACACAACTGAACTGAAGTTGCTGCTGCATAAATGAGTGGCATTTAGAAATACGAGCAAGTCCAACGGCAGTGAATCACGTTCCACAGTTACATGTCTGAAATGACTGACATTGACATTGACTCCGATGGGCACTCCCCCTGAATGGATAATGTATGAAACTTAAGCAGTGCTAGCTCAGTGTCAGGAAGGGAAACGAGTCCCGCTCTGTGGGTTTCAGCACTAACACCAGTGGGGGAGAGGGGCTGACTCAGTGCCCTTGTCTGCTGCTGAGCCTGTCTGGCAGGGGGAGGTGCTGTGCAATGAAAAGCTCAGTTTATAAAGAACTTCCACCCTGTTAAGGTGGAGCTGGCCCTGCTCTGTCTAGATTCAACAGAATACCCACTGCCAGCTCAATATGTGCCATTGCCATGTCCTCCCTACTGACATTGCAAAGGAGATCTCAGTCAAAGCCCTCTGGTTCTTCAGCACAGCGGACAGCTCCACACCTCATAGTCTGATACGGCTCCAACTCTTGGGATGTTATTTTCCCAAAGAAATGTAGTTTTTTCAGCACCATGGACAGCAGCTCTCTCAGCCGCTGTCATGAGACTTGACACAAAGGAAAACTGTCTATCTTTCAACTTCACGTCCCAAGCATTCTGTCTTACTTTCGTTTTTTCTTTTTTTTTTTGCTCTCTCTGGTCCCCTGCCACCTCCTCTGTAAAAGGATGCTTATAACCATCTGCATTTTGAAAAGCTGAACGTCAGAGCAGCTGGAAATGTATGCAGTTATGGAGAGAGCTTGAGAGACGAGTGTCTCTCTTAGCACCTCTTTGGAGCCCTCTTTCATGCCTCTTAGTCTGGCACAGCGATTAACCCTGCACACCTCACTGTCCCTGCTGACCCTTCTCCTCGCAAAGCCACAGCAGTACATTGACATTCCTCTCAGAGTGCTGATTAACAGCAGTGAGTATGCAAATGGCGTACAAACCAGGGGTAAAAGTTTGCAAAGACACTAATTTTCTCTCTCTCTTTCTTTTTCTTCCTTTTTCTTTGCTTGTTTCACCATTACTTCCTCTCTTGCTCAGACTGAATGATATTGTTTTGTTCCGATGCCAAAGATGTTAAGGTGGAGTAGACAAAAAGGTCCAGGAATGGACATGCTATTCCTCTCTGGTGAGGGGATGAGTATAATAAGCTGCTGCCTGGTTGTGTGTAGGAGTTTGTTAACATTTGAAACTCTCACAGTTTGTTTCACAAGTGGTGCAATATCTCATTGGAGAAGCTGGTTTGGCTGCAAATCTTTCATGCCAATATGTGATGTGTGATGTTCCAATGTGGAAACTGAATGGCAAGGCTGTGCATCAACAGTTCCGAAATATTACTACTCAGTGAAGGCCAGTCAATAACAGACAATTTGTATCGGGCACGAGGACAATAGGAACCACTATCCTTCCACCTCCTCATGTCAAACACTTTACGTAATATTTACAATTAGGTTGAATAATAAAGTGCCTCCTAAAAGTATTAAGGTTCATCGACTAATCAATAACTTTGCCTCTCTCCTGTTTTCCACTCTAGCTCTGAGCCGGTCAATGATGCCCTTCGGCTTGATGCGCCGGGAGCTGGCATGTGAAGGCTACCCGATCGAGTTGCGCTGCCCTGGAAGCGACGTCATCATGATTGAGACGGCAAACTATGGCCGCACCGATGACAAGATCTGTGACGCAGACCCCTTTCAGATGGAGAATGTGCAGTGCTACCTGCCCGATGCCTTCAAGATAATGTCACAGAGGTAACTATTGATCTGTTTAGATCTTGCACATGTGCTTGAGTCAGAGCCTGTTATTGGCAGAGGAAACAAGATACTATTTCACAGCATAATCCCTCCAGAATTTCCAGCTTTTTCCATCCTGTGGCGTATTGTTTGGGCACCTCCTGTGCGTGTTGCTGATTTTTTTAAAGTAAATCCAGCTCCTGGAGCAAGAAAATAGTAAATTAGCTTTTCAACTGAAAAATAACTGTTCCTTTATTTTACTTTTTTCTCATAATGCCACTGCATTTGACAAAACATGTATGTGCACGGTTGGTAGGCATGTGTCTGGTTGTGTGTACTTTGGTGTGTGAGAATGGATATGCTTGAGGATTGATGCAGGAGTGTTTGCTGGGTTTCCTACTGTTGCTCTCCATGTTTGTGCTCAGCATCTTCTTCCTCTGAGCTCAGATCAATGAGAGCCCCCTCCCAGCTATCCATCACACGTGTAATGGAGGCACAAGAAACTAGTTTGAGGAGAGCGCTAGAGAAGCAGGGAAGCAGCAGGGGATGCAGGAGAAAATTGAGGGGGTAAAGGAAGGAGAAAGACTTCTGGAAAGGATGGGACTGTAGAGTGAATGCTGTAGAGATTCAAGATATGAATGGAGAAAAAGCCTGCACAGGGGAGAGATGCTCAAAGCTGGATAGAAAAGGATTTTATGTTGAGAATGAGTAAGCGTATGCGGATGGGTATCTATTCCTCTGTGTGTGTTGCTCATGGTGTGCAAACACGAGAAGGCATACGGAAATGCATTTCAGATGTAGAAGTAATGTGTATATGAATGTTTTCCCAGTGTGTGTAGTGTAGAGTGTTTGCCTCACCACCCCCTTCGCCCTTCCCTGTTCTCTCACCTCTAATTGCTCCCACTCACAATCCCCCAGGAGGGAGGCTTTTACGTCACTCGCCCTCTCTGCCTCTTCGCTCCCTCCTCGCTTCTCTCTCTATCCTTGATCCTTCTCCTTTCCCCTTGTCTCCCTCCCTGCCCGTTTCCCACCTCCCCTCGGGTGCAGCTGTCACATGATCTAGTGTAGTGTGAAATTACTCCCTTCCCTACCATTCCCTCTGTCTTTCAGAGCCTGAAGATGTTTTTTTTATAACCACTCCTCTTTGTCTTTCTTACAATGGCACTCATCATTTTTTATCACTTACTTCCCCCCCTTCTTTCTCCCGCCCTCCCCCCCCCCCACCCTTGTCTGTCTCATCTCACAGGTGTAATAATCGCACTCAGTGTGTGGTGGTTGCGGGGTCGGATGTGTTCCCAGACCCCTGCCCGGGGACCTACAAGTATTTGGAGATCCAGTATGAGTGTGTTCCCTACAGTGAGTACTGAGACCCTATCACCCCCACTCCCACCCCTCCCACCCCCTCCTTCACCCCATTCACCACCCTTCCTATCCCTTCTTCTTCCCTGACCTGAACCTCTTATCCCCTTTTCGATTCCCAAAAACCCCTCAAGAAATGACATTACACTCACTTGTACACACTCGCTCTCTTTCAAAATTTCTCAACACAATCAAGACAAAACAAAACAGACATTCATCCTCCCCTCCTCTCTCTGCCTCTTCCTCTCTTCTTACTCTCTGGTACACTGCACAGACACACCATCACAGAGCACTAAACCTTTTTTCTCCATCGACAGAGTGACGCACCAGTAGCTGAGGGGAGATTTTCACATGGGGGGAGGATGCTACACACACACACAGGGTCCGATAAGCACTTCACACACACCCACTGTAAACATGGGGTCAGCCCTTATTGGCAATCACAGCGGTGTAACACACACTGCCCCACGCTCACGCACTGATTAACCCTGGGGCGTGTAGCTACCTTTATCTGGCGCCAAACACCTTTGCTGTCCCTCTGATTTCCAATAAAAATAAAAATTGAGCGCAGTGAGAACTTATAGGCAGGGGTGTTGTGTGTATGCCACACCTCACAATAGGAATGCAAACACAAACAGCAAAGGGCTTATTTTAGAGCACATGACCCGCAGCGCTGCACATTTTAATGTCCCCATGGTAACGGCTGACTTTCTCGCTGCACTGCTCAAAAGTGTGTGGCAGGTGTGACCTGCATACATGTGCCTTACACTTTCCAAAGGGGCACACACTTGCTCCCTTTTCCCCTCCTTCTGACTCTTAGCACACTCACACAGCCCAAGGAGCAGACACAGCAAGGATTATATGGTGTTGTGTTGATCCTCGCTCATGTGAAAATCTCTGCTCAGTCTCCCCCTCCTCCCTCTCATGTATTATTACTCTCAGCATTGATCCCCTCACTGTGCAGGACTGCCTAGCTAGAGGGGAGGAGCAGTGGCGCTCCCCTCCACTAGGCAGAAGAAGCATTGGGGTGCGGGAAAGGGTGGAGGGGTTTTATGTGGGTGTTGGTGTCATGGAGGGAAGCAATAGGATATCAGTGTTATTGGGGAGTGGGTGTGGTTTTATTTATCAGGGCAAGGTATGGGATATTGTCTCTATTTTTTTCCACAGGTGCAGTTGTCGTGGTGAGCCAAAAGACTGGGACCACATCAAGCAGCTAACTTGCTTTTCTATTCTTTACTCTACATTATTCTTCATCTCTTCTTCCTGCAGTTATGTGCTTATGATCTACCACAGTCAGAAGGACCTGTTTTCAACCCTTTTTTTTAACCTTGTTTACTTCATTTCTCGTTTTTTTTTTACTTTCAGTCTGCACTTTAGGGTCTTAAATCTTCAGTCATCATCCTTTGACTCATCTTTTCAGTTTTTTTTCTGTCCATTAATCTGCCACAGTATCTTATCATTCCATTCAATTCTGTTACATCTACTGTCTGCTGGTTTTATTTATTTATTTATTTATTCTTTTACAGGTGGGAGAAATCTTCAAATGCAACCATTCAGGCACCTCTTTCAGACTCTGCCCTTATTCTGCTCAGTGCTTTTGTGCCCTCAATTTACCTTTTTAGAGACTTTGTTAAGTCAGGGTTGTGATCCCAGTCATAGATAAGAAGTTACATTTCTTGCATTGAGGATTATTCTTAAGAGAAAATATTTTCTTCAAAGTCCTCTAAATGGTAGCAAGTGTTCTTCTTGAGTGTTTTATGCCCTCTCTACCCCTGTATACCAGCATGTTAGGATGCTGAGTAGTCCTCTGCTGGTTCTGCCTTGCCTTGATCTCCAGTACTGTATTATCCATTTAGTGTCAAGGTTGTATCCTTTGTTGTACCTTTTTCTTTTTTCTCATGTATTCTGACCTTGTCTGTTTCCTTCTGCCTGCATAAGGAAGCTTGTTTTCTTTCTCTGCCAAGCAATCAATGATTAAATAGCTGCTGACTTGAATTTTTTTCCCACCGTGTTTGTTTAAACTTTCTTGATTGGGAATGAGGTATAGTGCAGTTTAGAAAATTGGAAGCTGATCCCTGTATGATGAGAAGTACCGCCTGTCTGATGTGACAAAGACAACCAGCATCTCCTGTCCTCGCGTGCCCATGTTTGCATTTTGTATTTGTACTCGTCTGACCAATGAAACTGGACCTGACACATTAAAAATCAGAGCTGGAACTGTTCATCCCAAAACCTAGTCACCATCACTCCACACGCCACTCAACTCGGCCACTTTTAATTACCAGGAGAGAGGGGGGAGTGCGTCGCTCTCTTCAGTTCTGCCTCAGCAGAGATTTGTCAAGATTAATTGAATTTGCTGCTGCTAATCGCTGTAGTAATGCCCCATCGTTCACGTCTGGCTGGGAATGCTGGGCACTTGAGTACCATCCAAGTCTGACGCATGTTTTTCGTTGGTTGTCTCAACAAAAGGGTGAACAATAGAGATGATATGTAAAGGTTGTGTGTCAGAGCAGCTTAGATGGTGTGTAACCAAGTTGATGGCTGCGTATGATTTTGCATTTGACAAGGTCCTCTACGTGAGTGGCGCCTGTGTCACATAGGCGCCATGTTGCCAGTCACCTGAAACGGCAAGGTGACAGCAACAGCTAAGCTGACACACATACTCACATAGTTACACATACACATTAGTCTCCTGGCTGAGCTCAGACAAGAGTTCAGAACATGTGTGTGTGCTGATATGTGTGGGATCGCCTTGGCAAAATATAACATCCGCCAACAAGTCAAATCATATCTCATCGAGCTAAAAAGCCCTGCAGGGGCCTCCCTGCCACGTAGCATTGTTTTTGGCCATTTGGAACAGAGCAAGACAAAATGGCTCAACTGAACTCTCATTTCACACTGTCACAGCCTGCTGTAGCCTGCTGGCTTCCATTAAGACATTACAGATCCATGAAGACAACTGCAACATGTATTAACTGCAGTCTTAACACGTATGTTTGCAGAATCAAAGTAAATCTAGCCTATAAGAGCCTATCTCCCCCCCTTTCCTCTCCAGGACACTGTACTAGACCATTATTGATTCATAATATCCCCCCTTGAGACCATCCATACTAACCATGACAGAGCCATTGTGCCCCTGCTATTTCATCTGCTGAGATTTATCTCACTAATATGTACAATGCATTTAGCTATACAGGCTGTACAGTAAGGATTCTCCAGAGCTTAGTTCCATATTCTCCTGATTTTTAATTCATATTTTGCTGCTCTGCCACTGTTTCACTTTATGAAATTGATTGTTCTCCACAAATGTATTCAGCACTGCCTATTCATTACAAGACATTGCCTTTTGGACACAAAGCTGCTGGAAATGATAGTTGACTTGTCGGGAAGAGTTTGTCAGTAGAGGGAATAATGGCATTGTGATATGACACGTTTTCAGGGGAGGAGAGGAAACACTTTGATGTAGTTGAAAACGAAATTCTATTAATATGTATAGGGGACACCATTAGACGTGGCGCTCATAAATGTTTGGCGAGCGAGAGGCAGGAGGCTTTGCTCGGGCCTTGGGAAGGGATGACTCTCCTGAGGAATGGAAAGTGTGAAGAGAAAACAGACGGGTGAGTGCGGAAGAAGCTGGAGAGTGGACACTGTCTGAAAAAAAGAGACTCAAAAGGCAAAGTTTTCCCGCAGTGCCCCAACATTATGTGTGTATTTAACAGTGTGTGTTTCTAGCTGTACTCATTAGTGTGGGAGTAATTGATAGGGTTGTAGAGAGCGCTGAGCAGAGTGATTAACGGCAGAGAGGGCAGTGGCTTATTTCTCAATAGAGCCCTGAAAGAGAAATGCTGAATGAATCAGACAAACAACCAAGATGGCCTTAATCTAACCTTCAGCTCTCACTGAGGACACTTTGATGAGTTTCTGCCTCTTCTTTCTGTTTGTTTCTGTGTGTTTCTGTGTGTGTGTGTGTGTGGGTGGGTCTTTGGAAATGAGTGATGACATTGTGTGCATTTGTGCTTTGCGCTCTATTTTTCAGGACAACCAAGAATAGAAGAAATGGAGTCAACAAAAGTCTTCCGTCTCCTTCGTTTTTTTCCCTCTTTCTCTCTGCAGCACTGAAGAAGTTTTATTTCCCTTTCTGTCTCTGTCTACATGCCTCCACTGTGCATCACACACTGTTTTCCCTCTATTTAGAGCAACATAGTCAGTTGAGCTTTTATAAAATTGCTTTTTTTTCCTAAGGATTCTAGCCTCATACTTGCACGGAGAAGCTTTGCAGTCAGCAGTTTCCTTAATCATATAGAAATACTCCATATGTACAAGCTCTAGCTCTGCTGAATTCAGGTGTCCTGTGCATACACACATACACACCTCCTCCCCTGCAGCTGGTTCAGTGAGGATAAAAGCTCTGTATTCTCTGTGGCCAATTTCTTCCTTCCCTATCCTTGGAGTTAATGATTGCACTGACTGTTGGTGGCAGGGACACATCATTTTTTTCCCCCACTGCTCCAGCTTTGCAGAACTTGCACTCATGATTTTCCATGTTTACCCCTCTAGGCTGAAAACAGCTCCCATTCCCCCAGTCCTCATGGAGGGTGTTTGTCCAGTTTGATCTTGGCATGAGATGATAAATGATCTGCGTGGCTGCTGATACTGATCCTGCCTCTGCCAAGGTGCAAGGCCATCCCCCACACAGCTCAGGCCACTGCTGCTAACAGTCTCCTTTCCTCCTCGTTTTCCCTGCTATTTGTCTCTGTACTGTATGTCTCTCTCTTTCTTTCTCTTACACTTCTTCTCTGTCTTAATGGCCAACACTGTGTTGCAGCAATTTCACAGGGTCCCCCAAGGACATCCGACTTCCCATGGCACATACACCATATTCATTCTCGCAGTGGGGATCCACCAGCCACGTGCCTTTTGACAAGTCTCTTCCTGAGAAACACGGAGATCTACTCGCACACCATTTGTCCCGGGGTAAATACAGAGGGAAGGCGAGTACCAGGGCTGCTATGTGAAATGCGGAGCTGAGATCCTTGCTTGTGCTTCTTTAAGTCTCCAGCTGTTCACAGAACTCCCCAGACACTGCGAGTCATGCACGTTCCTAACATGGCCGCGGATATTGAAGGAGCCACGCCTTACCTGCTCATGTCAGCTGAGGGCTTACTTTGATTCAACACACCAACCTATTGATTTGTGTGTGTGATGAGCCTGCTGTAGACATTTCTCTCATCCCTCTTTCGTCTCTACCCCCCAACCCCCTCGACAGTGTCTCCTGGTCTCTCTCTGGGTTTAAGGCGTTCCACTCTGTCAAGCCCTCCCTTTTCCCTGTTGTTTGTTCTCTTCTTTTTTGATGAGCCGGTCTCGGCAAGGCAAGCCAGCAGCTCCCCATTGATTGGATGGTCGATGGTTGAGTGTTTTTTCCAGCTTCTATAGCAAGCATCCTGACTCTGAAAATTGAGCAAAGCCAAAAGAACTGCTTTCTTTGGATCAAGGGACTACTCTAATGTCAACACAGCCTGAACTTGGAGATGGAGGAAGTGAGAGGGATTCAATGATCTCTCAGAAGACAAGTGGTCATTGATAGATATATTCATCATCACCTTTCCATCTACCATTCCTCTATCTATCTTCTACCTTTCCAACACTTTGTTTCTTTCCACAGGTGAAGAAAAGCTACAGTTTGATGCTCTTCCTTGGTTTATCTTTCCACCAGGTTCCTTCCAGCAGGAGCTGCACTTTGGGTATAAAGTCATAATGGGAGGGAGACGGGGAGGGATATGGCGATAGGACTGTTGGAGGTGGGGTCGAGAGTGTGTGGTTGGGGGTGAATTGTGTTGTTGGGGGATTATTGATAAAACTGAAATGAAATGAAAATGGATTTAAACCCAGGTTAGGCCATTTTCCCCTTCTCATTTTCCATTCGAGCCATCCTTTCTCTGAGTAGCCAACCATAACACAGACAGATAATTTGCTTTTAAAAAAGAGAGAAAGAGAAAGGACAGCATTTTATTTAATCTCAATTTTCTCTTTTTTCCTGCACCTGTTTTTCCTTTCATTCTTTTTTACTTTCCCTCTCTCCCTCTTACTGTCCTTCTCTTTTATCTTTCTGTCTCCTTCTTTCTCCTTCTTCCGATGCTTGAATAGAAGTGGATCAAAAAGGTAAAGACCACAATGAACATAACAACCACAGCTCGCCCCTTCCTCCCTCCTCCTACTCCTCCTACTCCTCCTCCCTTGTTTCCCCTCTTCCCCCCATATTCCCTCCTAATCCAGCACCCTGTGTAGTGGTCATGTTTGATGTTGATATCCCCCCTTTTCTTTCTTGATCTCTAATCGCCTCCTCTTCCCTTCTCTTTCTACTGGTCTTTGACATGTAACCAAAACTCTAAAATCCCTCTAGATTTCCTCCTTGGTTCTGATGACATCAGCCTGACCTGCACACACACACACACATGCACATACACACTTGCACAAACAATAAAAGCAATCAAAGGTCAGTCCAGTATATATGAGAGATAAACGTGAAATTACCTTCATTCCTTTCCTATAAAAGAAGAAAATCCCAGTCTTAATGTACACACAACACGCATTCATATCATTTCAGGGATGGCAAATCTTTTTCCATCCCATTCAAAAAAATCATTTTCCTCTCGACACTGTTGCCTCACACACTTTACAAGAAAAAAAAATCTCATTATTCAGATTTCATATTCACATTTTTGAAGTAGTGCTCCACTCATTTCGATATTCTGATTTATCTGTCCCTGCAGAGCCAAGAAAAAAAAGTCATCTTCTCACGTTACATTATTCATCTGCTCCTTCTCTCCATACTGGATCTCTTTTATTTCTCAGGAAGTTTGTCATAATCTGAAAGCAAAAATATTGTGTTAAGATCACACAGTAACTGGGCAAAGTTGATCATTGTGACAGTGTCCAATTCCCAGGTGTCCTCTCATTCTCTCCGTATTCATTTTCTTCAGTTAATATCGCTTCCATTTTACTCCCTCGTTCTCACTTCCCCTCTATTTATTGCTTATTTTTCTATGTTGTGTTTCACATCCTCCCTTTCTCTTGTTCTCTTCCCCCTGACTTTCACACTGATTGGTTTATCTCTCAGATCACATCTGGCCATCACAAGAAGCCACAGGGCCTTTTGAGCATGGATTAAACCTCTCTTTCTCCTGTTCTCTCCTCCCTCTCTACCTCTATTTTCTTTATCATAAATGTATAGTAAATATAATACCCCTTGCCAAATATCTTTTCTACATACTTGTCATCATTTCTCCTGTATCCGTGCCAAGGGGGGAGGGATAGAGGAAGGGAGATGTATCCTCAATAGTCCTTCAGTTGCTTGTAATGGCTTCTGCTGCCACAAGCACTTTTAAAGAGCCCCAATCAGCATGGTGAAGCACCTCAATCACAAGATTCTTAAAGAGCAAAGATATACTTGACCAGATTCAAGGTCAGGACAAGAGTAGTTGCCATCATTTCCAGCTTTCCAATGAGACATAACTCCCCCTCTCGGGTCCCCCACCCTTGTCAACCTGCTCTGCACCCTTAACTCTGTCTCACTCACAGCTGTTCCCTACCCTGATATCATGGCTCTATATGTCGGGAGGAATTAACTCTTAAGTATTAAGCAGTTTATGGACCTCTTTGTCTGTCGTTGTGTTGGTGGCTTTCATTAACAGGGGTCGTTGTCTCATATTCCCCTCCCATCCCAAGTGGCCATTTTAGATCACTCTCTTTGCTTGTAGTGGGATAGCAAACTACAAAACTGAGAAGATCTGCTTTCACCTTACCGTAATTATTATAATTTTTTCCCCACCCACCAACATTAATGTAAAAACCCTTTCCCTTGTCCGTGCCCCTGTCCTTTTACACCTTTATCCATTCCCCCACTGCTGCTTAACATGTTTCCGTTCTCTGTTTAAGACTTGCGTTTTGCTCATTTTTGTCAAAATAATCCTTATCAATTGATCAGCGGCTTGACAGTGAGGTTTCAAGAAGATGTCCACCATGCAGCGATGATGTCACAGTTCAAGGAATTTCCAAAGCTCTGTCAACCTACTATCAGGCTATTTTAAGGCTATGTTGGCATCAGCTGTATCTCCCATCCCATCACTTCCTCTGTTCCTTTTCTCACCCTTTTTGCTGACAGTCTAGCATTGTTCAGTGCCCATATCATCCCAGTATTTCCTTTATCAATGTTGACAGGACCAAATGAGTGTTTCTCTTTCCTCCAGTTTGTTTACTTCTAAAGCAGGAGAGGCAAGAAAAGGAACCAGTTAGACAACTGTGCACAATCCCAACATCACCAAGGAGGGTGGGATTAGGGATTGCATCAAGACAAAGCCATGCCTCATGCTAATGGATTTCCATAATTTATTTGGAAAAGTTAGAGGGAATCAGTGAGAAACCAGTGCATTGTGTGACAGGAAAAAAATGGCTGTGAATGGAAAAAGAGAAGAAAACGCAGTTGCTATAGATACGATGAGTCAGTCAGCATCCCCTCATTAGGAATGACCCACCACACACAAGCACAGTCATGTGACCGAGGCAGTGCAGACACCCTCTTCTGAGGCGTGAGGAGATAGAAAAGAGTGCAAGGATTGACTGTACATGTAGAAGTCATTGCAATGTTACAGACAAAGAACAGAGAGGAGAGCTACTGAAGCAGGTGGTTATGAATATAAAAGCAGCTGCTGATTTCAGGAGCATTATGTACAGACAGCTTCTCTGAGAGATGTGACTTAGAGCAGGGGGGAGGAGGAGAGAGACTCAGGGCAGTAGCAAGCTCAGCTAAAGTTGCAGCCATGTTGTTACCCCACATCTCAAGCCTCAGTCAGCCACTATAGGCTATCCTCCTCTGTCTCCTACTCTGCATCCAGTAGCTTCTGCAACTATGTTCCGATCAACTTTCCTGTCACGCAGTGTCAGCTTCACACCGAGGTAGATAAGACTTTGATTTCAATGGACACTATCTCTTGCTGTTGTCTGCTTTTGGTCTCAGTGAAGGGTATTCTCTGGGGTGAATGTTTGGGTTGATAAAGGTGCCAGTTTGATCCTTGCCTCTTGCACTGTCTGGACAGTGTGCTCTTGCATGCATTGTCTGAGAATGTGTGTCCTAAGTGTGTATGTATGTGTGTGGCTGTTTGTGTTGTATTGTGTTTTTACTCCCAAGACCAGACCCAATATAGTCTAAAAGGAAGCGGAAACACAATGGGAGCCCCTCCCTCTTCTTTTCTTCTTTCTATCACTATTTGTCACTCCTCAGCAAATTAACTCACTCCTAATTCTGATTTCACAGGAAATAACCTATTTACTCTTTTATTCAATTTCTCTTTCTCTTCTTGTTTGCACACAACAGAACACACTCGCATTCCCATTTCACAGATTTTCCTCTGTTTCTGCTTCCATGTTTCTGAACTGCAAACTTGCATGACCTCCTCCGCACACACACACACACAACAATGCAGATTGACATACATACACAGTAAGATGTACCTCACACACTAACCTGTGAATGAATTCACCAACATACCATTGGGATACTCCCTGCACACCCAGGCACACATTATATCCCAAAACGCCCATTAACTGTCCAGCATGGATACGGGTTAGTATGCCATGCTCCATTCTGCCCCCTGCTGAATGCTTTCTGCACCTGCCAGTAACAGGTGGGAGATTCAATTAGAGCAGCATGCTCTCAGCAGTCAGTTCTGTGAGCACACCATGACTGTGGACAGGACTGGGCAAAAGGATTGGACTAGCAAAGCCCTCAGATTCTTTTAGGTAACAAATTAAAACAAATTACCAAAAGAAAAAAAGGAATAAGAAAACCTTTAAAACAAAAAAAAATAAAAGAAAGAAAACAAAAACTAGGCAGAAACACCACGCAGAACTTAAGAATAAGAATTGCCAATCACTGGCAGGCAGTGTTTAGATCATCAAAGTGGAGCATTAACCATCACCATGATGCTGTCACATCAAACATGAAAACAGCCTGGATTGCAGACAGCAACCAAAATGAAAAGTCTAAATTTATCTCCAAGCTGTCAGTGTTCACTTTTACCAGTCGATCACATGTTTGTGCTAGACACTAATGGGAGGTTTTTGCTGTCATTTTCAAGAAACTTCTGGAGCTTTCATCACTTTATACTACAGTCTTATATTGACAAGTAGCAGCTGACCTGTGCCCGGGAAAGGGATTATAGAGATAAGTAGTCAATTATTACAACAGAATTTCCCAGTATGTGAGGCAGTAATTGGCTGGCTAGAGTATGATAGCTACAGCCTGGGCTTTAATCCCTGATAAGGTAAGTTTCATTAGCCATCTGGCTAGTTTAGGGTAAAGAAGTGTGTCTGTGCTGCATGGTAACTTCGCTGAAATGATCATGACTCCAAGATTTCCGCCCGCACCCAAACAGGAATTAATCAATTAATCTATCTATCTCACGTAATCCCTGATGGCTCTACTACAGCTAACCTGCTCTAGCCAGACTAGGATAATGCCTAATCTCAAGACTTATGCCTAATGCTTAATTCCTAATGCCTAATACCTCATTCATATTATGTTCACAATAGCCCCTTGTACTAGAGACTCTACAGCTAGGGTTTGGCTGCTCTGGCTTCCTGCTGCTACACCCTTCACAGTTACAAGAGAGAGGGAGGCAAAGCAAAGGATAGGCAGAAAGAGCTGGTAAACAGGAAAGCAGCCGGGAAGTCTGGGGAGCACAGGCCAGACTTAATGAAGCCCCCTAGGCAGAGTTTGCACAGTATGAAGCATGGCCACTGTTTTTGTTTGGCATGTGAGTGTTTGAGAAAGAATCTGAACGTGTGTGTATCTCAATAAATATGTGTACGGCTTAGATGCCATTGATGAGCTCCTTTGACGCCAAGCCCACACAGTCACCAGTTTATTAGAGTAAACCAAAATGTACTGATTGCATGGGAAAGGAAGGAAAACAGGGATGTTTGCAGAGGAAGAAGTCAGAGGATGGCTGAGAGTCTCTGCTGGATGCTGGTGTTATTGGGTTGATTAGGCCAAAAGAGTATACTGCTGCCAATTTAGGTTAGGTGCAATAATGAACACCAAGTATTTCTGAAAGGAGGCTGAGTTTGGCAGTTTCTTGACAGTAAATTGTATTGCAGACACATTAAGTCTTATAGAATCATAAAAGGTTTTTTCTCTCTCTTTATCTTACCTTCAATGTACAACCAGTCACTGACTGTGTGTGACTTGGCATAACATCACTTTAGCTATCCTCCACTTACGCTCCAGTCAAGAGCCTTAATCTGAATGCCATGTATAACATAATCTTGAATGAAAATGTTTTGTGGTTAAGTCATAAATTCTTTCTTATACGAAAAGTGTTCATAAAGCAAAATCTGGCATCTTTACCGCTGTTGAGGTTGATTAATGTTAATTAACTCCATAGGTCAAACAGTGTATGAAACAATAGCAAAAGCCATTGATTGCATCCCTGATTACATCCTTGTACACAGTTTGTAATTTTATTATATTTGTTATACTGAATTTCTGGTATCAGCCTGTGGTCAAATGTCATCATAATACATTTGCTGTTTTTCTGTCATATTGGCCAAACAGCTACAGACATTAATGTCACCCGGTGGAATCCAAAAGTTCAGATTTGCCCTCATCCAATCGTAGTATCGCTGTATACTGAGTGATGGATTTTATTGGTTAAGTAACCATGAATGCCATTATTTCACTGACAATCACAGCTTGTCTCTGTCCAACGCTGTATTTTAATATGTATCAATTTAGCTGTATTGTCGGGACAGTGATGAATGCATCCAGACAAAGTAATAGAAGGTTATCCCTTTATGTGCTGGTAGATAATAAGCTTGCGTGTTTGTTTTTCTTCGTCCTTTATTCTACCTTGAGGCAGAGTGTTGCTGGCTTTGTTTATGGGTCACCTACATGCAGAAAATTTCTGCATGCTGTTTACTTAGCTATTTACAGTACCATTGTACTTTTGAGGTAGTGTCCTACTTGTATTGGTTGTTTTTTATCGCTCCTAGCTTTCTGCTCCTATAAAGAAGATAAAAGAAACCTTACCCTTTACTGCTTTTGTTTGAAATATTTAACGTTATTTTGCATATTTCAGCCACCTACAATCACATTGGCAAAGCAAACACCTCAGGCCTTAGTATTTCACGCAAACATTTTGGTTCGACACTGGAGCATGACAAGCTTACTCCTTGTGAGGAGTCTGCATTCAGTGTTTGTTTGTGCCTGAGTGATTAGATTCCTATTTGGCTGCCAGTCTCAATCCCTGCTGGACCCCTCAGACAGAACAGGCTGATTCCTTCGAGGCCCAGAAGCACAGATCAACAGCCACTATCAGCAGCAGTATAACAGAAAGCAAAAAGAGAAAGCTGGATTTCCGGAAGCCGGGAATTTACTCCACCACCTCTCTGTTGGGAGTCTTCTTCTTTACCAGATTCCATGCAATATTCAAGACAGTTTGAGCCTAGACTGATCCATCACTCAAACAGTGGCTGTGTGACAGGGTATGTATGCATGGAGGATTGTATACTATGCCTGTGTGAATGGCAGCAGCCTGTGTCTGTCTGTGAATTGGTGTGTGCTATCCGTGTCCAAATGTTTCTGCAGCATCTAATTAGTTCAGAGATGCATTCAATCATGGGGTGACCAGCAGGTGTCTGATTTTGTTGCAGCCCCAAGCCAATGAAACACGTTAATAAACTGGGAAAGGACATGGGGACTACTCAGCTGTTTTATTTTGTAGCGCTTCCAATTCTCTTATCCTCTTGCCCCTGCTCTCTCTCTCGCCAGAGCCTTTGTGATGTCAGCATGGTGAGGATGCCCACAACTTTCCTCATAGATCACCTGACACGCTTGTTGGTCCCGTGGCAGTATCTCTGTCAGGCAGGGACACACAACATCAGACAGCCAATTTACACCAGTCCCCAGTGGATGACCGATACTCGTTTAAAGTAGACATGTTTTGTGTGTGTGTTTGCATGTATGGTTTGTGTGTAAGGGCTTCCACTTGTTTTTGTGTGTGCTTCCGTGTCTTCGTAGAATAAGGACTGCCGTCTGTCTTTGTTTTTGTTTGTGTAGATGTGTGAAGCTGTTGCAGTTGCAGAGGAAGGGCAAGCTTAGCCAAACTCACATCTTTACAACAGCATGCTTTTTTTTCCCCTTTGAGGCATTACTCTTGACTGAGAGCCAAATTTAAGTCCTAATAAAACAAGCTCCACAATTACTGTTTTACCACCCAGCAGTAGAGCAAAGAGGCAGAGGCCTTTGAAAAAGAAAATGCACAATCAAATAAAAAGTAGGCCAAGATAAATTAGATAAGTGGCTACATCTAAGCTGCGGCAGCAGCCAGAAATCTCACATTTATCATATTCAGGCATTTTCCGAACACAGCGCTCAAGTTCTACAAATGAGCTTTTATATGTTCCTTCATTTTAAATCTGATAATGTACCTCACCTTATTTCCATTTTCCCTTCTCTCCCATTCTCCTCCAGCACAGTCTCCTTTTCAGTTCTAAAACTTGCTTTTATCTACTCAGATCTTTCTTCAGCCCTCACCATGTCTCTTTCTCCTATTCTATATTCTGTGGTCTGTGACTTTTTCCCATTTCCTCTCCCTCCCTCCCCTGCCATCTCCATAAGACGTCATTTTTGCAGTGCTTTGTTTTCATTGTTTATCTCTGCCTTTCTTTTCCCCTCTTCTCCTCCTTTCTGCTCAAAAACTTCTTCTCTGCTCCAGTATTTGTGTGTCCGGGGACACTTCTGCGGGTGCAGGTACCCAGCTCTCAGCAGGAGGCAGAGCACCAGGCAGGGGCATGGTGCAAGGACCCTTTACAATCTGGGGACCGTCTGTATGTCATGCCCTGGACCCCCTACCGCACCGACATGCTGTATGAGTATGCCTCTTGGGAAGATTTCAAACAGAATCGAGCCACCACCACCTACAAGTAAGTGCGCCTCCAACTGTCGTGGATGATCAAATGGCATCTGTTTTCTGTATTGATTCATTGTCTTTTGAGGTGGATATGGATGGTAATCGTGCAATGGTCTCACTGAATGCTCACTATGAGTGCATCTTGTGGGACTGTCACATGTAGAGTAAATTAGATCATGACTTTATCTTCATTTTTTTCTTAACAGGTTGCCGAACAGAGTGGATGGCACAGGGTTTGTTGTGTACGACGGTGCCGTATTTTACAACAAAGAACGTACAAGAAACATAGTCAAGTATGACCTACGTACACGCATCAAGAGTGGTGAAGCCATTGTCACAAATGCTAACTATCATGACACTTCACCTTACCGCTGGGGAGGAAAGTCGGACATTGACCTGGCCGTGGATGAGAACGGCCTTTGGGTGATTTACGCTACTGAATCCAACAACGGACGACTGGTGGTCAGCCAGGTGGGACAGCGGTGGTTCACAGTGGGGAATGAGATGGATTACAAAAGCAGGAGTAGATTATGTTAAAATCTAATTTGACTCCTCAAACAAAAGGTCATATGTCACACTTGAAAGCCTTTGTATTGAGAGTACAGGAATGATGAGATGAAAGGGAATTGCTAGCCACGCAAGAGAGTCACAAACATAATATGAAAGTTTAAGGGCTTAATTTTAAATCCCATCAAAGAAGAAGAAAAACCTAATCCTTAGTAGTCAGGCAAATATGTGATTAACATTTTACTGTACGTGAACCAGAAAAAGTTTCTTTCTGACTTCAAAAATAACATTCAATCTAAAGTCTTTGAAACATCACATTTTGATTCATATTATACTGCTGATCTTTTGTAATGTAAAGTTAGATTACTTTGCCCGGCACATTCTCACAGTGTGATCCATCACTGCACAGTTGAAACATTCATATTTCAATATTAATTAAATCTTTGTTTCCTAACATAAAAAATCCACACTTAGGAAACAAGCTCCTAATAAACAGAGTGATCAGCTGGGATAGGCTCCGGCCCCTAGTGACCCTGAATGAGATTAAACCGGGTAAAGAAAAGGGTTGGATGGATTTTTTTGACAGCAGGAAATGGAAGCTATAAGTGTAAAATGTCAAGCCTACATGTTAGAGTGTAGAATAATGAAACAGCAAAGTAAGAATAATGTAAACACCTACAATAGATTAATTGAGCTATGTTAACATAGCCAAAAGTTAGCTTTCAAGAAATTTTTATACTGCTCATGGATCTAAAAAGAGATATCAAAAACTCAAATTTAGGAACACTTTGGATGAAAACATTGAACAACCCACAAATAAAAATGTCTCTTTAAGTCGCACCAACTTCAGCATTTCATCTTTGTCCACAGGTGAACCCTTATACCCTGCGCTTTGAAGGCACCTGGGAGACCAGCTTTGACAAGAGGATGGCGTCCAACGCCTTCATGGCCTGTGGAGTGCTTTACGCTGTGCGTTCAGTCTACCAGGACGATGACAGTGAAGCAGGCGGTGACCTGATCATGTACGCATATAATACCAACTATGCACGTGAGGAACCTGTCAACATTGCTTTCCCCAACCCCTATCAGTACATTTCCTCTGTGGACTACAATCCTCGAGACAACCAACTTTATGTGTGGAACAATTATAACGTGCTGCGCTATCCGCTAGAGTTTGGACCGCCTGACCCCACCACTGGTAAGGAATGATTTCACAGAAAATACAAGTACAAGTAATCCCTGTATTTATCTCTTTTTGCATTATTCTGCATGTGTTAGCTTGTGAAGGAGAATCTTGTGTTTAATTGGTAAAACACACTTTTCGGTAATATTAAGCAAAGGTAATTTACTCTGCTGTAATATGTAATGAAGCTTTTTGTGCTCAGTAAGAGAGCACTTCAGACAGTTTGTGCAGAATGTGTTTACCTGACATTTGGATGCTACAGATACCAAATCATTATCTCCAATCATAGTTACAATATGGAGCAGCCTCTCAGGTATGACTACTGTAGTACTTCATTTCAACTTCACTGTCATGGATAATGAAAAAGTCATTCTGAAATGATAAGAGAAGGATGAAATGGGAGCACTACCCTGCATTTCAGCAGTCCATCAGTAGGAGAGGGCGGTTTGGATGTACTGTAAATCCAAGTCGCATAAAGGCTTGTATGAAGCTGGGATTAGGCCCCGAGAGAGGCGAGGCAGAGACAGACGGGCAGCAGCACTCGCAGAGTTGCATGCTGACTCTGTGTTTGATCTGTTAGAATTTTGTAGTTGTGATGTGTTTCTTTTATCTTCGCATTAGGTTTGGTTGTTAGTGACGGGAACTTCTCTGATACGTTTGATAAATTATTTATTTATCCCTAACTTGTGATGATGCTTTCTCCCCATCTCCTCCCCTGCTTCTCCTCCTCTCTCTGGAGGGCGTGCTTTGAGAGGCTCAAAAAAGTGTTTGTCACCCCAATTATTATGAAACTAACTTTTGAACTGTGCTTCTGAGAGATGTCTCATATTCACATGTGTGTCCCTTATTCTCTTGATCCCTTGCTGTTGCCTTTTTCAGTTCAGTTTCTAACAAATCTATTACCCCTCATGTAAGTCTCTAAATCCCAATCATTTCGTTTGTCTCTCTGAATGACTTGGGTTACTTCAGGCCCTCTGACCACTGCCCAGGTGACCACCACTCCTCCAACAAAGCCGTTTACGTCCAGTGCCAGCCCCTCTACCGCTCGCCCTCTGGCCCCCACCTCACGCCCAATTGGATCCATCAACAAGCATCCTGATCTGCGTCCAATCACAGCCACAGTCCCTGTCACCCGCCGGCCTCCCCACCCTCCTCAAGACCCAGTGCGCTTTGTCTGTGAGGCTAAACTAGTCCGAGGTGTCCAGTGGCCCACCACCCAGCGAGGAGAAACAGTAGATCGACCATGTCCCAAAGGATCTCTAGGTAAGGACATTTACATGTTCATATTCATTGTTTTCTTCTCCACGAAACTACGGAACACAAAAAAAAATGTCCTCATCTTGCAAATCTTCCATGCATGTGAGTATTTGCAATGTATACCCATGCACATGCATAAGTGGTCAGCATGTTTGTGTTCTCCTGCTTTTTTTCCTACTTTTGTCTTCTTCTGTCCCTCTCCTGGTCCCACCAGTGGGCACAGTCTCTGAGGACTTGCAGATAAAAGCTCATCCTCCACAAATGAAAGCTGCATCTCCCACAGAAACAGAGCTGATTGAGAGTAGCAAATAATGAAATGAAAGACCAAACAACACAGGCTTTACCTCCTTTCATGCTTGCTGCCATACTCCTAAACATTCAACCATCAAATAAAAACTCCCTCTAGTCGCAGAAAAAAGACATCTCCCTCCATCCTTCTCTCCAATGCTTTTCACTGTTTCTTTATGTTCTCTCTGAGTTAAATTAGCAGCTGCCTTAATTGCCTAGTCTTGCCAGAGCTCTCAAACCTATTCTGTGGTCGATGGAGGAGAGTATAAAGATGAGTGGAAAAGAGAAGGGAAAAATCAGTGGGAGAGCATGAAGAAAGGAATGTAAAGTAGAGTCACATCTGTCTCTCTGCTATGACTCGTGTTGCTGCATTGTCTCTGTCATCTCTACTCTTCCGATCTGCTTCCCTCTCGGTCCTCTGAGGTCTCCATCCTCTTTTCTCTGCCACGTCTTTGTGACCTGATGTTGGGTATTTGTGTTAGCGACTCCAGATAGAGCCCTCTCTGGTTTTATCCCTGCATGGTGTCATTTTTTTCTGAACCCTCATAAGTGAACACAGAAGCCCGACTAGAAATGAAGTTCAGTGGAAGGTGCTTCCCTGCAGGTGTTTTTATTTGAGGGTGAGGGATCATACCTGAAGTCTTTTTTCACATGCCTGTGTGGAGAGAATAAATGCCATTCGGTATGCCAGCATACAGCATATTTTCCATCTCTCTTCCTTCCCTACCCAACATTTTTTTTAACCTTTTTCATTTCTGGCTCATTTATTCGAAGACTTTTACTCTTCTTCTCTCCCCCTCCTTCCGTCTCATCTTCAAACAAGTCTAGTGTTGCATTTTTAAATTCCATTTTATCTCATTTTTCTTGGTTTAAACTATCACTTTTTATGTTCATCCCTCTCCTTCACACTTCCCCTTTAATTGCAAACCCCTAATACTTATTATCTCCAATGCCCTCATCCCGTTTGCTCTTCCTCTGTTTTTCTCCAGGCATTGCTTCATTCCAGTGCCTGGCGGCTCAGGTCATGTGGAACCCACGGGGTCCTGACCTGAGTAACTGCACCTCCCCATGGGTCAACCAGGTGGCCCAGAAGGTGAGACCTGAAGCCGTACCCTGTGACCACAGGCCCGTCCCTTTCCTCTAGCCCACTGCCCCAGACAGCCTCCCTGTCCACCTCCACTAAGACATTAACATTGACCTGATTAAAATACAGACTCATTTCAACTGACCCTTTATTACAAGGCATCTGCTCTTGATGTTTAATTAACTCTATTTTTCACTAATATAGTTAGATTATGGCCTGGCTAAATTATTCCTAAAAATCAGGTCTCAGAGCTCTCACAGAGCTCAGCTATTACATTTTAATTTTGTATCAGTTGGATTGAAGTCTATTCAGATATATCAAATCTGTGCAGTAGCTTTATGGTGCATACAGATTTCATCTCAATTTAAAGGTTTATTCACACTGTGTTTTATATACACTCCTCCAAACAGCTGGATTACAGCTGGAAAAGTTCCTGATTATTTGGCCATGCAAATAAAGATTTCTCAGATCTTTATTTTTAAGTTGTGCATGTGCCTGGAAGAATAAGTAGCATCACTGAAAAGAAGCATCATTGGAAGAATCCATTATACAGTCTCCTTTTGGCAAAAATCAATTGCAATTGCAATGCGTTTGCTAAGGTTGCAATTTCCAAGCGAAACAGAGCAATGGATGATAAAAACTTAATGATGTGTCCTACGAGGTCCATGTCTGTTTATAATGATGCAAAAGGGCCTAATTATATCGAGAGAATTATAAATAATCTAAAAACAACATGGAAGTTGAGATTTTTGTTTGTTTGTTGCTGTTCTTTTTGGAATGCAACATTTCTGGATGTGCTTATGTAGCTTATTTCAAGTTATCCTATTTTTCATGGAATGCAAGTGAGAGTGTGTATTTATGTGTGTTCATGTGTAGATAAAGAGTGGCGAGAATGCTGCCAACATAGCGGGTGAGTTGGTGAACCACACACGGGGTCGGATCCAAGCTGGAGACGTTAGCTCTTCCGTCCGACTGATTGAGCAGCTGCTGGATATTCTGGATGCTCAACTTCAGGCCCTGAGGCCTGGAAATAGAGAGTCAGCGGGGCGAAATTACAATAAGGTAGAAGAAAGTGTAAACACATGCATGATCGCACATGCAGACACACACATTCAGTGTATATTTACATCAAGCATTACAAACGTGTGTTAAAATTAATGTAAATTTCCCCCCTATTGCCCATGCACAGACCAGTGAGTATTCAGTCTCCAATTTGTTAAGTTGTTTAATTCCAGGTATTGCTTTGGTTTTTTTCTCCTTCCTAGTTCCAGAAACGTGAGCGGACCTGCCGGGCATTTATCCAGGTAGCTTTTTTTAAATTTTGTCTCCCTGCCTTTCATTCTTAGAGTGGGACTGCTCTGTAACTTAAAATAACTGAGAGCAGATAAATTCTTGGACAGAATAGTTTTGTGGATGTGATTCCTTTAGGTCTGTATAGTAATTGATTTTGCTTTATAGGATTTCTGGCTTGTGTTGAAGGACAGTTTGTGAAATATGTGGAATTATTCATTGCACACCCTATACAGTATCTGAATCTTGAAAAATTCCCCACATCAGTGAAAGCTGATTTATAGCTTTTCTGTTGCTCATGCTGTACAAACTATTTTTGAAATATGGTCTCAGCTAATGAAGAAGTCATGTGTCTGTAACATAATCTTGGCTTTGTTGCTGTTTGATAGACCTTACAACAAATGTATAATATCAGCTTTGGCCTCATTGTGTTGCATAGTAAGATACAATATCTGTCGCTCTGAGAAAATCTAATTTGACTACAGTATGAAAAGCAACAGTTTGTGTTATGACACCCCTCTGTTCTTCAATATTTGTGCAATATATGTGGCTCTGAGAAAGCTCTAATCTAATATCAAGAAAAGGCCATGTGTATGCATCTTTGTAATGATGAATGCGGCACTCTGCAGCACAGTCTTTTATGTGCCTTGACCTCCCTGCATCATACTGTAATATGACCCTATATCTTGCGATCTCAGTTGGTGCAAGATGAATGCAAAGCCTGTTGTGTAGAATGTCACTGGGCCATTATTTTGTGTCACTTAGTAAGCTACCTTGAACTTGCTGCATGGTAGCTTAGTATAATAACAACTGATCCAAGGATAAAGTACAAACACCCTCAGTCTTTTTTTTTTTTGTAGCACACCGAGCACATTCTGATGCTCAATTCATTTTCTTAACAGCAATGGTCTTTATTCCACACAGCAGTCAATCCTTCATTTTGAGAGGCCTGAGCAAGAGAATTACATGATTCATCAAGCAGGCTACTCCAATAAATTGGATAGCTGATACAACCATCAAAAATTGCCATTAAATGAATTGTAAGTGTGAAATAGAAAGGTAATATGTCTGACATAGAATAATAATAAATGTAGAGCAGGATGTTGGCAAGTTTCTAGGAAATTATAATTATAGTCGACTTTGTATATTGAAGAGCTCATGGAATATGGTTGCACTACGATGCCGTAGACAAAATGAATCATTACCGAGACAGTGATGCACAAATCAGGAACTAACTGATAATTAATGATGGTTAATTACTAGCTAACAGCACTTCCTGCAAACTAAGAACAGACTGTTAGGAATAGTGTTAATGAACCAGAGTCTAATAATTAGTCATCCAGAATTAAGCTGACTCAGAAGTGGGTGTTAAATGACACAAACCCAAAAAGTAATGATTATCACATTCCTATTATTAAACACGTTATTCTATGTTGTAGTGATGCATCAGTACTTTATAGATATATATCTTTATTAAATATTCACACCATAAACACTTATGCGCTATCTGCTAACTAGATGGCTCCCTTGGTTGGTAGTTTGTCTCATATTAAGGACTTTGTGTACCTTATAGTTAAGTGTTGTTATTAATAATAAACTATTATTATTTCTTTTCCCTCTGCTTTTTGGAGGCGGTGGTGCAAACAGTGGACAACTTGCTCCGTCCTGAGGCTCTTGAATCATGGCAGGACATGAACAGCACAGAGCAGGCTCACACTGCCACCATGCTACTGGACGTCCTGGAAAAAGGAGCTTTCCTGCTGGCAAATAACATGTACGGGAATCGCTTCTCTGACCGAGCCCCCAGCGTTGGTAAGAAAACAGCATTAAAGGTTTTTAATTATGGATGAACTTCAGTTCAGACCACTGTGAGGGAAACTGTGCCTCTTGATTACGACTCTAATTTCCCCGTGGGTGTTTTTGCACCGTTAACAGCACAAAGGGTTTAAAAGAAATCTGCACGCTGTGTTTCTACCATCAGATCTCGAGGTGCACGTTGTCAACACGGAAATGGAGCTGCAGGACTTGTCTTTCCCACAAAATTACGCCAGTGACAGCACCATCCAGCTTTCAGCCTCCACAATCAAACAGTACAGTCGCAACGGTCAGTAACCCTTTCTCCCCTCACCGTTTTCACCCTTAGGACTGAAAAATTGCTCTGTCGTGTGAAGCCCGCTCCCTTATGTTTCCATTTGCATTTTCATGCAAGCTTAAAACAATCTGTATGCAGTTGACTAAGTTATTGGTTCATAATAATAGGCTAATCAGATTAACAAAAGCGCTGAGACAATTTCTTTTCTTGATGGTTTCTTAACAGCAGTCTTAATAGAATAGCTGGGGAGGCGTGTAGATTACAATCGGCCCCAGTCTGACAGAGCAATCTCAGCACTCCCTCTCTTCTCTTTTCCCCATTCCCTCGCTCAGACTTTCCACCATCTTATCCCCCTCTGCCATCTCTCTTGTTTCTAGCCCCCCTCCTCCCCCTCTGTCATCCTCCCTCGCTCCTTTCCTCCTTCCACGGTCCCTCATCCCTTCCCTCTTCTGTTTTCTGCCTCTGCTCGGCTCTGCAGTGGGAACGAGATTAGAATGATTGAAACAAACGCACATGAAATATTCATATGGAATAATAAGAGATCTGTGAATGCTTGAGGGATGAATGTTCCATTGCCCTCCACATTAAATCTCGCTCTCTTCCACCAGTCAAAATGAAACGGTCCTTACCATCATTCTAACCTTCACTAACTCTCTCTCTCTGTCTCCCTTTCACTCACCCTGTCACACTATGCTCTCCATCCCTGCCACCGCTGCTGCTGTTACCATATTATGCCCTCGTTTCTATATCCCCCCCCCCCTTTCTCTCCCTCCGTTTGTCATCTTATCTCTTGTTCCCTTTTAATGTAACATCTGCCTTTTTTACTTGGCCCATTTGTAATTTTCTTGCCCTGCGTTAGTTTCTCATAATTTTTTCTGCAATGCTCTCTGTGCAGGACAAGTAAAGGTGGTGTTCATTCTGTATAAAAATTTGGGATCCTTCCTGTCTACTGAGAACGCCACAGTGAAGATGGAAATGGAGGGACCGAGTCATGACAAGAAGCAACTTGCAGTCAACTCCCATGTAATTGCTGCCTCCATCAACAAAGAGTCCAGCAGAGTGTTTCTTACTCAGCCAGTGATTTTCACACTCAAGCATCTACAGGTATTTTGTCAAATTAAAAGTTTTAACTCATAAACATCTGTCTCCATTTTCCCCTCATATCTGCTCTGCTTTTTTTTTGCTTTTTTTCCTGCAGATGGAAAATTACTACACTCCAAACTGTTCCTTCTGGAACTACTCGGAGCGCTCCATGACAGGCCAGTGGTCGTCGCAGGGCTGCAGGCTTCTGGATACTAACAACACACATACCACCTGCTCCTGCAGCCATCTCACCAACTTCGCCGTGCTCATGGCTCACCACGAGGCCGATGTAAGTAAAGAAGGGCGTGGCAGACACACGTTTAAAATGAAAGCCGGGTAATTTATGCAGACATTCATTCGTGTGCGCATTAGCCTTCGCTCACTCACAGTCACACACCCTCACACACATGCACAATAATGTTCCCTCTCAAGGCTGACAAGCTCTTTGTTTTGAATTTTTTCTTTTCCTCCTTTCACTCCTTTCAGGGAGGCACCGGCTTACAAATTTACGTCCCAGTACTTCTAGCTGACATTCACATGAATTTAAATGTCATGTTTTTTTTTTTTGTTTTTTTTTCAGGACGTCTTGTCTCTTGTTTTCACACTTTAGCTCCTTGCATATATTTACAAATATTAAATAAGGCAATTTGGCTCTTTCTCTCCCCTCCCCCCTTGTTCCATCCATCTCCCCTTTGTTTCTGCTGCTTATCTCCCATCCCACTATTCTTCTTCCACTATATCCTATTTTTTTCTTTTTAATTTTTTTTTAATTTGCATTTTTTCTTCTTCCTACCATCTTATTCTTTTTTTCCCCTTTTTTTTCTTACCCATCACTTCTCAAACCTCAATACCAGGGCCGGATGCACGAACTGATCCTATTTGTAATCACCTGGGTGGGCATTGTCATCTCCCTGGTGTGTCTAGCCATCTGTATCTCCACTTTCTGCTTCCTGCGGGGCCTGCAGACTGACCGCAACACAATTCACAAGAACCTTTGTATCAACCTCTTCATTGCCGAACTGCTCTTCCTCATCGGCATCGACAAGACGGACTACCATGTGAGTTTGCAACCACACAAATTTCCATTCTACTTGCTAACATTTTCAGGTTTTCACTCATGAATTGGGTTTTGCTTATTTTCTTAGAAGTTGAAAGAATATTTCAAAGCTCTTTTGCAAAGTGAAAGAAAGCAATTTTTTTCATTATGTACCCTCCTTTAAAACCTCAAATAAAAGTGAATCACAAGGTCAGGATGCCTATTATTTATTCTATCATGAAAGTGACATTTACAGCAAAACACTAGCGACTTTTTAAACTTTTTATTGAATAAATGTGACACTGAAAATTGAGGCAGTGTGTAATTAAGTTCCTCTATAAAACATTTACCACACTGAGTAATGAATTATCGCTCAATAATGTGCAGAGAACCAGTCACCCAGGGGGCAGCTTTTCATTTTTTCCCCCTGTTAATGTTCAGTAACACTACGTGATAGTTACTCTGTTCTATCCTCTTCTGATTTTCACTTGGTTATATGCCTGAATCTTAACTGTTTCCCTTTCTTCATCTTAATATTTTCATTCCTCCTCTTCTCCTCTCCCTGGCTGCTTCCCTCAGATTGCCTGTCCCATCTTTGCTGGCCTTCTGCATTTCTTCTTCTTGGCTGCCTTCTCCTGGATGTGTCTGGAGGGTGTGCAGCTCTATCTCATGCTCGTGGAGGTCTTTGAGAGCGAATACTCACGCAAAAAATACTACTATCTGTGCGGCTACTGCTTCCCCGCACTGGTGGTGGGCATCTCCGCAGCCATAGACTACAGGAGCTATGGGACCAAGAAAGCGTACGTGTGAAGACAGGCCTTTTGCACCTGCAGATTGAGAAGTAGGATTATGTTATTCCCCCAGCTGGAAATGTAATATGCAGTGCTGTGTGAATGGCTCTTGTGCCTCCCCACAGACTGGGTTTTCTGAACACACTTAGCCGAAGCCTGATGATTAGCCTTCATAAGATAATCCGCTGAGACAGGGAAGTAGTGTGCGCATGCTTGCTTGTGTGCGCATATATGTGTATGTGAGGCTCACTGCGTGTGAGTGTATGTTTGTTCATGGGCTTAGTTGCGTATAACTCTCTCCTCTCCTCTGTGTCACTCCAGATGCTGGCTGCGAGTGGATAACTACTTCATCTGGAGCTTCATTGGACCCGTTTCATTTGTTGTTATGGTATTAGCTATGCTGTCAAACACTATTATTCCCCTTTTAATTTTGATATCACTCACTCAAATAAAAAGTATTTTAGTTGTCTCTTTTACATTACTAATACACAAATACAAAGTCAGTGTACTTTTCTTGACTCCCTCTTGTCTTCTGTCCTCAGCTCAATCTCATTTTCCTCATGATTACTCTGCACAAGATGATCCGAAACTCTTCAGCACTCAAGCCGGACTCTAGTCGCCTGGATAACATAAAGTGAGTTCAAAAGTTTGGATAAAACTCTCCGACATATTCGAAATTGATTCTGCACATCGAATGATTACTTCTTGACAAATCTATTTTTTTCTACGTTCATCAGGTCATGGGCTCTAGGGGCAATTGCACTGCTGTTCCTGCTTGGGCTAACATGGGCTTTTGGTCTCCTCTTTATTAATGAGAATACGGTAATCATGGCCTATCTGTTCACCACCTTCAACGCTTTCCAGGGCATGTTCATCTTCATCTTCCACTGTGCCCTGCAGAAGAAGGTAACAATGCAATGCTGATCTTTGAAGAAATGCTTTGTTGTAAAATTACTTATGAGCAATCAAATGAAATGTTGAGTAGAATAAACGAGCGCTCAAATCTGATTGATATTCAGTATACATGTTTAGAGTGAATGCATTTTCTACATTTTGCTTTGGATACGCCATAAAAAGCTCTGTTGCTCCACAATCAGTTCAGCCTATTGAAACTAAGTGTTTGTGTTTATGAGTGACTCTTGAAACCGACCCGCTCTGCTGGTGGTGTTTTTTTCTTTTCTTTTTTTTTTACAGGTCCATAAGGAGTACAGTAAATGTCTGCGTCACTCCTACTGCTGCAGCCGCACTTCCACCAGCAGCTCCCACGGCTCCCTGAAGAACTCGGGCCTCCGTGCCAACAATCGCTACTACAGCGGCAGCCAAGCTCGCCATGCAGCAGCCCACAGACAGGTGCAGGCAGGACAAACTTATACAATAATGACCAGCACGCAAAAAAAAAACGCACTGGCGCACGTCTTTAAGCATCAGTGAGACCACTACTGAGGATTCAAATTGTGTTTCTCTTAGAACAAATGAGAGATAAATCTGCCTGTGCAGCAAGATGATTTTACTTATACTTACCGGCTTGTTTCAGTGGAAAGAAATGAAAAATCAATTCTCTGAATCGAATGACTCTCTTGATAGTATGTGACTTTTTGAGAATGCTTTCAATAAGGATGTCAAAACAAAGTGAAATTGTTTTAAAATATAGGGAAATGTCATCGTTCTTCAGCTACTGTAGTTTGCCTTTGTTTAAAAGGTTTTTTATGTAAAATTCTGAAGTACAAAATGACTGTACATGCGGGGGTTTGATTACAAATCAATACAGATGACTCACTGATTACTTTCCAGAGTGCTTGAACTTTCTTATTTAACTTACTTCTCAGCCCACAGTCAAGTGAGATATGCAACAGTGATACATTTATCCTCGGTGACATGGCAAACTGTTCTGTGTGTGTTACATCACGATTAACCGTATGACCTGCTCATCTAATCATCATGCTTAATATCCGGTCTGATTATATTTATTTGAATGTTGTACTTTAAAGTTTCCACACAGTGTTGGCAGCTCTGTGTATCACTGGGTAGATGACTCATTTATGAAGATGTTAGAAGCCTATGTACTATATATAGATGCAGGGCCCATATGAAACATCTAGAAACGCTGCACATGCTGGCATAAATGCAGTGATACACACACACTACACAAAAATGACTAATTAGTCCTCACAATCAACAAACAAGATTTCCCTCAATGTAATAACGCAAAACAATTCTATCGAGTAATGCAATCATGTCGTGCACATCTCAAGCTTATTAACGCATCTCATGATAACATGGCAAAGTTGTGGGCCTCTGTACTCCATGTTTCAGTCTCTTTGTCTGGCGTGTTTGTGTATTGTTTTTCCAAAATAGAGCAAGCACCACAGTTTTGATTACAGCTGCCCTACTGAGTTACAAAGTCTACCCGCCGCGTTTATATATTTAACATTTTTGCGTGTTTGCAGCTACTCACTGCACCCTGCTCTTTCCTCCAGAGTCGGATCCGTAGGATGTGGAATGACACTGTTCGGAAGCAGACGGAATCTTCCTTCATGGCAGGAGACATCAACAGCACCCCGACACTCAACCGAGGTTAGACCCCATACTATCGCTGCTTTAATTCACCCCGCTTCAGCAGTTCACATTTACATACTTGCAAAACATAACATGCTCATAAATACTTAAACAACTGAAAAAAAAACATTCATTAAAAAAGGCAAAATGTTGCTATTCAGCATTAAATGTTCACATACTACAATATAGAAGGATGATGCCATATGTGGTCATCCTCTTGATATGTTACTGTAAGTTTAACTTACAAGTCTAACTTAGCTAATGATGCAGTCTGCTTTGCTGTTATTTGACCAAACTCCAAACAAAAGTTCCCAGCAGTAGTAGTTTAAACCGAAATATAGATGTTTGAAGGCTGGATGATGAGTTTCAATTAGCTGAATAGCAGCAACTGCCCGTCACTAAAAGCTCTTAATAGCACCAAAAATATCTGGAGCTTAGCCGCAATGTTCTGCTAATATATGTGTTGTTGTAGGTGTAAGTGAAGCCACTTGGCTACATTTAGAGTATGATTAATTTTCATGTTTTCTTTGCCATTAAAAACAGTTCTGTAGCCAGTTCCAGTAGAAATTTGCTCCTTGACGTCAAAAAAGCCATTTTTATTTGCTCGGTTTAATCACTTTCCTTTGTGATTTCTGATATTTTTTTTTAGATTAAAACAAGAAACGAAAAAACATTGGAAAAGGATTCAGAGAAACAATTAGCACCACAATCTTCCAGTCTTTTATCATTTTCAAGTACCTCATTTCTGCTGTTTTTCCATATTAAAGTCTAACTTCCTTTAAAGCTAATCAAATCAGAATTCTCCTTAAAACTATATAGCACACGTGCATGTTTTGTGACATTGCTGGAAAAGAAAAAAATTCTGTAAAAGCAGTGCTCCTGATTTAAGAACATAAGGACATGAAAAATGCATGTGCCTCTGATTGTCTCAGCCTCAGCAACTGGTGGTGTCAGCAATCAGAGACACCGAGACGATCAAGGTTGGCTAAGGTTCCAGATTGGGTTTGGCGGGGTGTTGATCGTGACACAGAGGCAGTTGCTAAATCAGCCGTCACTCCCTATGCTAATTTCATCCATTTTGTTTTTAATGAACTGATTAGCGTGTGAGCGAACAGGGGGTAATTATTCTAATTGAGGAGAGAGACAGGAGCAAGGCAGGGGGTGAGGAAGAGGTGTGCGGTGAGCGAGCTGGATGGATGAGAGGTGTGTATGTATGTTTGTAGGCGTTTGTGTGTGTTGGGGTGGATTGGTTTCTGGGGCTTTTTCGTCATGATAGAGCAATCATTAGGCCTGGAGGAGATGCACTATGTGCATCGTGTTATGGTGTGCTGTCAAACACAAAGCCTTTACATTCGGTGCGGCTCAGAGAAGTTTGGTAGAAAGTGAAAGACGAAAGCGAATGCAGAGATAGATATAGAGCGAAGCGCTATCACGGAGAAATAATTAAAAAGGCAGAGTCTGGAGGAGAGATGCTGCATTGTTATCACTTCCATCTAAGATCTCTTTGATTTCCCCACTTCACTTCTTTATGAACCGCAGTCTCTTCCTGACAATAGTAATCTGTCCAGAAGAAAAGGCATGCAGTACACACTGAGCCTCTCATGCTTCCTCTTGCCCTACTTTTTCTCTAGACTTAGAGCTAGTTTCTTTCATTTTCTTCAAGATATTCCCGTGAGGTACGCATGGAAACTAATCCCAACTAATTTGGTGGTGTTTGGAAAAAAAAAAATCTGGCATGAGGAGCTGAGAAAATGTGGTGGAGTCGACACAACAAAGCACGCCAGAAAATGAACGGAGAGGGACTTGTGTGGCATGCCAGAAAGATGGACAGAGGAAGTGTAAAAGGAGGGGAAATGACAAATAAATAGCTTTGTATGAGTGCATATTTTACTTTTTTTAGAATTCCCTGCTCCCTTGCTGTGTGATAAACAGCAGGCAGGGGACCTGAAGGTTGCACTTTGCCTTGGACGACTCTCCGTCATGCTGTCCTATTTTTAATTTCATGGCATTTCTGTTCGAGTTGCCTCAGGCTGAAGCCATACATGGGCATTATACAACATTCTCAGTGTGCCATTTCTTTGAATTATATTTTTCTTGTTGTGGCATTCACATTTCACTGTGAAATTAACTGTGTTTCCATGACTGCACCTTTAGACTGCATAATGGCACGCATTACTGTTCTCCCCCGTCTGACTACATTGTCAGGAGCCAAAGGAGCAAAAAAAAGGGAAAGAAAAAAAAGAAGAAGAATGGCAATGCTCTGAGCAGCACCCTTCCCCTGCAATTGTATTTTTGCTCAAAGGTTACAATCAGCAGGCGTAAACACTGAAGGGAACACTGTGAAATGCATTACTCCATAAAGAAACGGCATAACAAAAATAACCCCATCTGAATAAACAGTAAATATTTTTATGATTCCAGATGTTATTAGACTGTGAATTTCAGAACACCTATTGTTTGCTTTGCTTCTGTTCTTGCTTTGCATAAGTTCAAGTCAAATTCATGATCATGTTTATGGTTATGTTCATATTTTGAATGTTTGTGTCTTGCAGCAACCATGGGCAACCACCTTCTGACGAACCCAGTGTTACAGACTCGCACTGGCACATCTCCTTACAACACTCTGCTGGCTGAAAGCTTCACCCCACCCTCACCTGGCGTCTTCAACTCTACTGGTTAGTGCATCATAAACATCTCGGTCTGTGTGTGCAGTCTTTTCAACACGTGTGTGTGTGTGTGTGTGTGTGTGTGTGTGTGTGTGTGTGTGTGTGTGTGTGTGTGTGTGTGTGTGTGTGT
>JBBBVU010000022.1:15438855-15460918 GCA_037177055.1 Atherinosoma microstoma | reverse complement strand
CACACACACACACACACACACACACACACACACACACACACACACACACACACACACACACACACACACACACTGGAGTACAGACAAAATGAAGCCTGGACTGTATTCAACAGTTCTGCAGGCTACAACAAATGCTTTCCTCTAAGTATATCGCCGGGTTGTTTCCTCAACACTTCAGGTTTTTATTTCTTATTCATACAGTTGACACCATTGATATGACATCATCATATCGCACATATTTTTTTACTTCTTCCTTTTTGTCGGCTTAATCCCTGTTAAATATACAATAATTGTCTCTCACAAGTTTCTTTATCAGTGTTTCACGTCAACACCACGCAGTAGAGGGTGAAATAGGAAATGCAGGGGATCAGTGGTGGATATTATGTAAGCTTATGCTGGTTTGTGGAAGAAAAGCACAGATTCTCATCCTTAATGACCTCTTAAAAGTTTTTGAAGTCATGTTCCTTCACACACACATTTGAAGTCATTAACATGTTGTCTAGTGGGGAAAAACAGTGACTGAACGTATAAAGAGTAGTGCTGTTAACTGATCCAGCATGTTTTGCTACTGCTACTGGCAGCTAGTTTTTAGCTCCATAGGTTCGATGAGTGAGCCGTCTGAGCCGATGTATACATTCAACCTTTTGAGCAATGAAAGTGATAAATGGAGTGTTTTCATGATCCCCCTGCGTGAACTAACACTGGCTAAGAGTCATGTCACTATTATATTACGACCACATGTGAATGTGTTGTTGCAGGAGGTTTAGCTTGTTGACCTTGGAACCCAGGATCCTCCTCCCACCTCTTCTCTGCAGTCGCCACAGACACCTCACAGGTCCTCGTAAATGTTTTTATTCCCATGATTTTGTTTTTGGATTCCAATCTGCCTTCAGCAGGCTGCAAGTTATGGCACAATATAAACACAAATAAACTTTCAGATAGAAAGACACGTTCGACATCTGTTATCACTCAGACGGCTCTACAAAAACAAAGTCGTTTGGTATCTCTACTGACAACGTGACCTGTCTAGTTCCTGATAAATAAGCTTGCTTGGTGAAGAATGTTATGTCAAAGTCCAACTTGCGTATGATTCTGAGTAATATCATTATCTATGAGTTTTATAGTTCTACGTAAAAACATTTTTAAATGTGTTTTCTCCTGGTTTGTTTTACTGTTGAGAGGAAGAGAAAGAGAAGGATCAATGTCTGAGAATCCCTCTTCGTCTGTGAAGAAAAGCTGCAGGTAGGCACCACGTCCTGAAAGATTTACGTAATATAAACACATATTGGAGTCAGGTCTTATCAGATAACCTTTACTCTTGCATTACACAAACCAAACACCTCTTCACCCCTTGTGAAGACAATAGCATGGCCTTTAAGATAGTAAATAGTGGCTTATGTGTATTTCTTAATGTTCTGTTACATGATGCCTTCAAAAAGGGGAAATCACTGCTGCTTTATAACAAATACAAAGTATAATCACTGAATGATTTATCCCCTAAGGAAATGTTTTGCTCCAAGTTATTTTCATGTTTACCACCTGTGGTGACAAAGCTGGTACTATCACTGTGTCTGTCTGTTTGTGTGTGTGTCAAAAACAGGTGTGGTGCAACCCATGGTTGCTGAGCAACAGCAGGTCATACTCCCTTTTTTATGGGCTCCTGTCACACATACCTTTTGATTTGTGATAAAGCTTTTACATAGTTCAATAGGGAAGATGTATTCCCTGTTCCATTTTCCCATGCTGTCAAACTCACCCCAATCTTTCCTTTATCATCCCTACTCTGATTGAATGGTCTTCTTGCTTTGTACCATTTTGAGCATATCAGCCTGATCTCTGTTCTTTAAAACTTTCTTTTGTCCTGTCATTTTCCCTCCAGACTGACTTTTTGCAGCTCTTTTCCTCTTCATCTTCACCTTTTCCTAATACCCCAGGAGCCTATTCAGAAGTCTCTCCTACCTCCCATCTCTGCAGAGTCCAAGGATCTTATCCTATCCCCTTCGTTTGTTCATGTCACCATTCCAACAAGATGAATAAATCAGTCTTATCAATGAATAAAAATGTTTAAGATTTTCCTTGAACGTCAATAAATTTTGCTCCATCCTTTCATTGTGATATATTTCTTAGTCTACATATGAAGTCTGTAGTTTTATAATATCGTATTTTTAGTGAGTGCTGATGGTTTTGAGTTACTGTCTGTTCATAGATTTACAGAAAACTTGATTTCTATAATACTGCTCTTGTCTCTTGATTTTACTATAAAGCATGTAATGAAAAATGTTATTAAATGTACTCTTTCCATAAGGCACTTATCAATAGAGCTTAATGTTGTGGCTGGTTTATATCTGTCAAATCACTGACCAGTCACAACAATAAGCTGCATTCAGGTGAAATCTGTTGCTCGGCATGGCCTCGGCTCTCTCCATCAGCAGCAGGTGGTCTAAATTCTGTGGCTGATCGATGCATAGCTGAGTGAAGCAGCAACCCATGTAGGATGTGCCTTGAATTGGAGACTGATGCTGTCATTATCAGATAGCACAATACTAGATATGCAGACTACCTGTGGATACATACTGTACCAGACAAAAGAGACAAAAGTTTGGGCACACCTACACATTTGTTTTCTCAAGTTTGGAATGAATAATTCAATGAATGGGTGCATCCAAATGCTGAATTGTACTGTACGTCCTTGGCTGATAACAGGAAAGGTTTTCTTCTTCCCCGTTGAGTATTTGAGAAACTGCACGTAATGTAACTTGTGATTTTTGTCCAGATAACCACCTTAAGTCCCCCGCCTGTTCTCTTTGGATCAGTTTTGGTATTTTCTTTGCTCCCTCAGTGAGTCAGCACATCCTAATCCCCAAAGAGCAGAGAGAAAATGAAGAAGCAGCATAAAGATGATTTATGAAGCAGGAACATGCAAAACCAATGTTTTTTTTAATAGACCCATATTAGGACACAAAGTACCCACTTGCAGTCCTAATGGCTACAGTTAGTGCACTCCAGGATTGTCATTATGGTAGGAGATTTAAAAATATGCAAAGCAGTGAGTCTGTGGGAGTAGGTCTGAACTTGAGCATGCTACAGAAGCCATTAATCCTTTTTAATTCTATTAAGAATTGGACTACAGCTGGATAAGAGGCCAGCATAGTTCCAGTGAATAAGTCTGTAATTCCTCAGAGACCCATTGCAAAAAGCCCTTACTTTATAAAAATTCACATGCAGGGACATTTATTTTTGTCCTCACATATGAATCCATTTACAGCCTTTATTAGCAATAGTACACAGAGATATGTTGTGTCAAATGAGAACGATGGAAAAAAAGATCTGAATTTTCATTAAAGAGCTTTTGTCAGTGAGCAGGGGCAAGGTTTTTACTCAATCTTTTTCCATACCTGTTATATCTTGTTGAGGGTGGTGATGGTGGTGGTTGTGGTGGTGTTGGTGGGAGGGAGGGGTGTTTAAAAATAGAAATTAGATTATCTACAAATGCCTGGCTGATTTTATCATCAGCAGACAAAAAAAACTTAGGATGCACAAATTCGTCACACATGAAGATGTAGAGCTGAGCTACGTGCTTTCCACAGCAAAGTTATCTGTGTTGATTTCAATCTGCACGAGCATCCGCCCTGCAAATTCTGCACCTGTCCAGCTTCGCAAAACCCTAATCTTATCAAGGCATTCCCCAAAGTTCATGTGTGGGGTGGGAGGGGGTGAGAGGGGAGGGGAGGGGCAATGCTGCTTTCATTTTCTTTCACTGTGAAGCATTCAGAAATTAATGGCTTTCACCTGTTCAGATAAGAGTTCAAATACCCCCACATTTTAAATGACCACAGTGCTGGGCTAGCACTGCTACTGTGTGCACTATCACATCAGTGTAAATAGTGAGGTCCTTCTTACTCAACCCCAGTAATCTAAACACACAGAATCTGCCTCTGCTTGTTGACTCCTTTCATTTTCGCTCGGGTCATACAGTTAGAGAAGAGTACGCCAGCCCCAGTGTAAACAAGATGTCATGTTTGACAGGGTGTGTAAGCTGAGTTCAGCGGAGCCTTCCTCTCACTCAGCTCATTCACACACAGCTAAACATAAGACAAAAACAAGTATTGAGGCAGACACAGATAGACAGGAACCTGTCACACAAGCACAGGCATATTCACTGGAATGAAACACATCTCCTTCACTACAATATTACGAAACGAAAACAGAACTGGAATCACATTCCTCCCCACCCTGACACCCCACACCCTATAACCTCACTGTCCCAGATCTACCCCGATCTGTTCTACCAGCTCCTTCTCTGGGCCTGGAAGTGGACTGCAGAGAGAAAAAAACAGAAAATGGAAGAAAATGCCTCAGACGCTCCAACCTGTATCGGGCTAAGCATCTCCATGGTTGCATGACCCCCCAAAACACCCCCCTCATGCTCCACTGCACTTGAAAAGGAGTGTAGAGAAGGGGTAGAGCAAGAACGGGTGTGTGTGGGAGAAAGAGAGCTCAGATAGAGGAAACTTAAAAGACCACTGGAGTAGAAAGCTCCAAACACAACATGTGCTTATATCACTTATAATTCCATTTCTTGTGATTCATTTCAGCCCAGATTTCTTTTCTATTCCTCACAGGGTCAGTTTCATGACCTTGTGTGTAGAAAATTAAACATTTTGATAACTGACATCCAAACAACATACGAAAAACAGGATGGCATAGACAGTATATGATAGTGAATTTAAGTATGTGCATGTGTTGTAGGTATGTATTCCCATTAGAAGGTTCCATTAACTATGTTCAAGTGCTATTAATTATGATGCACAGCCAAAGCCAAATGATGCATGGTCAAAGCCATGCATCTCCTGTCTGAGTAGCATAAATCAAGGTGCAACCTTGGGTGCAAAACACAACATTGGACAAAACACTACAGTGAAAATAGTATAAACACCAGTATTTTACAAAAGATAGTGTTTCGCAAAAATGCAAAAAAAAAAAGAAAAAAATGAAAGGGAACAAAGTGGGAAAAAATAGAAATGAAAAAAGCTATCTATCCCAAGGGGAAATGATAAGGTTTCTGTGTAGTCATGTGCAAGGCTGTTATTGTTCTTAATGTGTTTTTGTAGCTGTATTTTTTCATCTCACCAATGGACATCAGACAGAAAAAGGTGCAACCCTTTTCTTTCTGATGACAAAAAAAACCAAACAAAAAAAAACCAAACAGAAAAAGTTCAAAATATTCAACATTCACTTTAATGGTTTGGTTTTTGAGTACAGTGGTTATTTCTGCCTTCGTGGCATTCACAGACATAATAAACAAATAACAATAACTGGGAACACAAAAAATATAGCTTTCTGATAATATCTGTGGCTCAGTCTAGTAGTTACAACAGGTACAACAGCAATTCTCTGTACCTGGAAATACACTTACACAAACACGTAAAAACTGTCCAAGACTTGGAACTAATACTTTTGAAATTCTGTGTGGTTTATAAAATGACATTGCTATTTACATTCAGTTTGAATAATTATCTTTAAAACAAAAAAAAAGAAAAGAAAATATAGTGTGAGTCTGACATTAACAAAATAAACACTGATTATTTGAACTCAAATATATAATATTGATTATAATTAGAAGGTTCCATTAACTATGTTCAAGTGCTATTAATTATGATGCACAGGAGGGCAGCTGGGTCACAGCCATGCATCTCCTGTCTGAGTGGCATAAATCAAGGTGCAGCTCAGAGATTGGAGTCCAGGGGCAGAAGTCAGAGGTTACATAAATTCAGTCGAACCTCCACCTCTGAGACACAGTCAAAGTGGTTAGTACAGAAAAATGGCAGCGAAAAGGAAGGATGGTTACCAGGTCAGAGTCCTTCCACGACTGCCTCACTTACTCTACAAAGAATAACAGCATTGTATTACAGTACAAATACACTTCTTTGTTTAAACACAGGTTATAGTTTAGCGATGTAGGGCAATCTGGTTAGAGCGGTGGCACAACAGGGCACTGGAGGTAAAGATGGCTATAAGTTGAAGCCGGTGCTTCTCGCTTATTTCTCCCAGTTCTGTCGATTTGTACAGAGCCGTCTTTATATCTGAGGTTTTATGGTCTCAGTTCACAGCTGCTGGTTAATGTTTTCCAAGTCGGGCAGGGGATTTGAAAAGAAAAAGGTTGCTGGCATTTTGTCAGACCAAAGAGTGATCAGCTGTGCTTTGAAAGCTAAAGGCCTCCACTCGGAAGGGGAAGGGGTGTGTAGGACAGGAAACTTTCAACATTAGCAGCTTAGTTCTTTCACCGGACGGGTGTGACATACCGTCAAATTTGCTTGTGATTCACATGTGTAAGTGTGTAAATATGTTAGATGAATGGAACGTGTGTCTGAATGAGGATCAGGATGCTTACATGTGTGAGCATGCATTAGATTGTACTCTTTTGTCGTATCCTTCTCTTAGAATGATTCCCTTTCTTATAAACGAACGTTTCTCTCGTTACTATCTGTGATGTAGTCCATGCTCGTATCTCCGGATTCCTGAAATAATTGTTCACACCTGCTAGCAAACAGTCTGCTGGCTGGACAGTGGGCTCTCCAGGGACATGCTTGTCGGAGACAGGTCTGGACGGGTGCAGGGCTTAAACATGGAAGAGATGTAAAAAGCCTGCAGACACGGACGCAAAAAAAAAAAAAAAAAATCATGTCAGGAAATATACACAGACCACACATGCTGTCAGTCATTCCCTGTTTATAAACACAGAGACGGCAGAGCGAGAAAAAATGGGAGAAAGAGAATATTGTTTAAGCTAACTTAGTCAACAGAGAGCAGACAGAAAGAAGTCCTGTAAAGGCACAGATAACTGTTATTCAAGGGTATTTAGATAACAGTGATTTGGACATACCACCCAGTATGCAGTGAGCCCCCCTTGGATGAAGCCAGTGAGGACGTCAGTGGGGTGATGACGGTAGTCAGAGATGCGGCTCAGGCCTGTGTAGATGGCGATCATCACTAGGAGGAACTGCACTAGTGGGCGCAACAGCCGAGCTCCTCGCCACGACAACCGTGCCTGCAGGTAGAACTGTAGAAGTGAAGATGAATACTGTTACTACAGCAGATTGATCAAACACTGTTAATCTAATCTAAGTGGATACGTGTGTGTCAATGTGTACCTCACAAATATAAGCTGATTATTATATCTAATGACTCAAGATCTATTAACTTTGGAAAAACTCTGTCAGTAACTCATGTGCATCCATTCAATCTGCTTCCCAGATGGAAAAAAACTGAAACTCAACCCTATTCCTCCAGCACCAGCGTTACAGTATGGAAGGAAATTTTGTGGCTGCAAAAATGGGGTCACAGGGCGAATGTGATGCAGATGCAAGGATAGCTTTATGAGGTGGTTGGAAGTTTGTCTGGGCCGATCAGCCACTGGGGAGCACGTGGCCTACATTCATCACCCGGTCCTTCTCTACTTCTGCTATCTCGACTGAGAGCAGGTGTCACTCCTCCTGCTCTACACACCAGCAGCTGGCCACGATCCGGGTGGCATGTACCTACAGGTTTGACACATTCTCTCCAGGTTGTCTACAGCCTGTTGAAACATTAGCTAGCAGCAAGTCTGTGTGCAAAGCTGTGTGTGTGTGGGAAAATACTAGTATGAGAGAGGAGAAAAACCAGGAGTTACAAAAACTGCAGCCCTCTCAGAACACTTCTTTCTTTTTCTTTCTAGTTTTCTTACCCCCCCTCCCCTCTTTTCCTCTAATTCAGTCCCACCGTCCTCATTATTGTCTCTTTTTCTGTGGCTGGAAAGGAGCTTTTCAATTGGACATCTATAGGGCTCAAGTGTAAATAGGGGAGGATTTGCTGTAGCTAAAAAAGAAAAAAATCTAGGTCACCTGAAAGCTATCTATAAAGAATTAATGATGGGGAATAGACAAGGAATGTGAACATTTTCTGGATAATAACCTGCTTTTGTCTCCCTCTAACTGTCACATCTCTATCACAATGCACCCATGACCACTGGGAAGAGTGGTGAGGGAGGGAAATGAAGAGATGGGGGGGGGGGGGTTGAGAGGGTGTCTATTGCTGAAAGAAGCCTGTCGATCTCTCAGCAGGCATATTCAGCCCTCCACCCCCTCCACTAAATGAAACCCACAACAAGGCCTCCTCTGTTTGTGGAGTCTCTTCATCTATTCATGCTCCCTGTGGAAAACAGTCTCCCTCATTCTCTTCCACCCCACTCCTCCTCCTCCTCACCATCTCTCTGTCTCACCAGCTCTTTCAGTTTGAAGCGGGATCTGCTGCTCTTAAATATCTCCTCCCTCACAATCGGGAGTGAATGTATTTAACAGCACATGTCTTGGTGTGTGTGTTTGCACATGTTTAATTAGGTTAGTTAATGGTTGCACACAGTGTTCCTCGGCCTCTAGGGACAACTCTTGTGTTTAATAACTTAGAAAAAAAAAGTTAGAGCTTCAGTATTTCCAGAAAACTTTAAACACAGTACTAGGCATATAGGCTACTGTTATTACACAACATGAGCTCAGGTGGAACTGAAGGTCACATACCTGATGTGTTTCTGTGTGAGTGTGTGCGACTTACTGCCAGATAAAGCATGGTGTACATTGCAAAAGAAGCATGGCCGGAAAAAAAGGACTTCCTGAAAGAGAGGATCAATAAAAGATGCCACAGGTTACACATTAACCACAGAAGTAAACTTACTAAACACCCTTACCCTTGGCAAACAAATCATTTCTGAGCAAAAACTCGTATGCACATGAAGAACGCACCTTGCTTCCTCCACCATCTTCTGGTTAGGCTGTCTGCAGGTGACCTGAGAGATGTAGCTGCCGGGTACGCAGTTAATGGATTCATAGGTGATGTTACAGACAGAGAGGAAGTTGGGTCGCAGGCGACCCACGCTTAACTTGGCCATATTGGTGAGAGACTGACCCACACAACAGCCAAACAGGAAGCTTCCCAGTTCCTTGTACAGGCATGACACATATCGGTTTCGAACAAAAGCCCGTGTGTATACACTTCGAAATCGCACCCGATAGCATTCCCCCAATGCAATCTGGAAAAGAAATAAGAAACTGGTTAACTTAAGTTTCATGACTAACGCTGGAACAATCATAGTATGCTTATAACAAGTTCCATTACATAATTTCGAAATGATGAAAACTTTAAATCACTATCCTAACACTATACAGGTATCATCGCCTTACTGTTATGCCAGTAATGGCTATTCCCCCAGCGATGAGCAGGGTGTCGGGGATAGCCTCTCTTTCTATGAAGGGATACGTGATGCTGGAGTCTCCGCAGAAAAAACCTCGCTTGTACGGAGTCACTGCTTTCAGTTCACACGCAAAAAATGGGATGGAAGCTGATAAGATATGGAAAAACAAAAGGGAGGGGAGGCAGATAAAAACAAAAAGATTTCTTGATGAATGTCTGTGATGTGGTTTGTGCAACAAAGATCACAGGAGGAGACAGACAGAGCAAAAAACACAGAGACACAGAGGTCATTCGTAACATAAAGGTGGCCTTCTCCTGACTTGCAGGAGAGTGTCATGAGATGCGACTTAATAAGATGGGCAGCAATATCATGTATCACTCTAGTGGGTGCATGATTTGCCGTTATCTGGGGATCAAGCATTCCACTCATAGCTGCTTCCACCAAAGAAGCAGTGAGAAGAAGAGGGGTTGACAGACACAAAAAGGACGTGTCAGGGATATGAGCATGGCCTTGGAAAAGGAATAGGTATTCCAGACCATGTTACACAGACATATTTCAGTGGACTAAAGGGACAATAAAGTCACTATCCAGAGAGCAAGGTACTGTTTAACAAAGACTCTTTGTTCCAGTAAAAAACGAGTGACTCATAGTTTAATCCAACTTAAATTATATTAACTTTTGTCCACTACATTTCCTGGTCAGTCACTAATTATAGAGCTCTGAATCGGGTAAAAGAGGTCAAGGTCTGCCTCCCTTAAGCAAACAGATCTCACAGTCTGGTGGCAAAAGTTCATTGGGGGAAAGTTGTGGAAAGCTTTAACAGGAAGTAGAGAGAAGGTGGCAATAGTGTCCACCCACAAATGAGTGCAGTGGTTTAAGTTTTGTTCTGCATTGTACTTAAAAAGTAGCAGCCATGTGAAGTCTTGCCGAGCAGCATGCTCTCTGTCCCTTATCCCATGTCCCCTCATCACCCCATGGAATGCAGCAAGAACATGGGACTAATCATTAACCTCTGTGCCTCTCCCTCTCATCCCAGGCCTGCTGGTTGGCTGGAACGCACCCAGGCCAAAACACTCCTCCTGCCAGGGAATCTCTCAGACTACGTGACTGAGTAGTGCACAGGATATACGTTTAAAATCAGGCCAAAGGGGACAACAAAATAGACACTGAAACACACCAACAAAGGCATTGAAATATATTCGATTATGGCACGTCAACAGATCTTACAAACAAAATGCAAAAAAATTAAAACATGATGCAAAATTTTTCGTCAAGTTCTCTGAGATTAGATTCCATTTCAGCTCTGTGACAGTTTAGCCATTATTGTGCATGTTAGCATTATTCAGTCCATAGCAAAACACACATTCATTTAACATCACAGAACTGATAAAGACAGTAACCAAGGTAATAATCTATAAATTCAAGGCCACCAGTACAAGAAGACACATGAAGAGCTACAGTATAGTCACACACCTAACAGTTGGGTGATTATAGCTCCAATTAAGTCATGCCTTTCAATTTGGATTTTAAAAAATGTCCAGTAGAGTCAAAAGTTGTTTGTTAGTGAACTCTATTTAAAGTCAAGCTGCCCTGATGGAAAGACAAAACAGAGAGATGTTCAGGAAGTGAGGGAGGGGAATGGAGAGGGAAACACACTGCAGACAGATAGCAGAGGCTGTGACGCCAACAAAGAGAAGGAGACAGATATGAAAGGAGACACCGCTCATCTGACCCCAATCTCTCACTCGTCTCACTTCGTCACCACATCTACAGGAAGCACTTCACGCATTCCTTCAACAAGCATCTCTTTATCACCTACTTTGATTTTCTGGTGTGGTCTCTTACCTTAACATCATGTAAAGTCACACAGTTGGAATATATCTGCAGGTTAATTTGGGCGTTAATTTTAATGCAATTTTAATTAAATAGTCATAAATAATGTGACATTTTTGATCTTGGATTTTGTAAACACCTGAAGGCCGCTGTGCTCTCACTGGCTCACACAGAGTGGTGTTCTTGAAGTCAAGCACAGAACATTACATTTCTTCAGGAATAGCAATATGATAGAATTTTTTTTTATTTTATTCTATTATTCATACCCACTTCATCCTTTTCAGGGCAGTAGGGGGACTGAAGCGTAACCCAGCTGTCATATGGTGAGAGGCAGAGTACACCCTGGATGGTCGTGAGCTCACAGAACCAACACAGGGACAAATGAGACAACCATGTAAACTCACACTCATACCTATGGGGAGGAAGTGAGAGTACCTGGAGAGAACCGGTGCAGGCACAGAGACAGGCAAACTCCACAGAGAAAGGCTACGTGTGAGTTTCAAACAGGGAAACTTCCTCCTGTGAGACAACAGAGCTAAGCACCACACCACAGTGACCCCCCTTAAACAGCTTTTTGAGTACAATCAGTGGAATATGAGGCAAATAATAGCAGTCCATTTTAAATGTTTAAATGAAACCCCATCCAACACAACTTAAGTGACTAAAGCAACTTTAAACGAACAGCTTTAAATAATTTGTAACTACTAAACCTGTCATACTGTATTTGATGTGTTTCAAATTATAATTTGGGCTAGTTTCTGGATTCTGAAATGTTGCTGATTGAGTTCAGGATTTCATAATTAATGATTTAAAAAAAAAATTAAATTGGGCCAGTTTCTAGCAGACAGAGGGAGAGAGAGGCTTTTGCCCTCCATTCAATCCATTAACAGCCTCTATCTGACTTCTAGTTCGAGTCTACAGGATGGCTCTCTCTGTAATCAATATGTTGCTACAATGACAGAGGGATAATGGATAGGATCTCCATTAAGGCCATAACACTCTGCTGATACATTATGAACATGGACTTCTTCAGGGAGCAGTTTCAATACATATTGCCTAATGGGACCCATGGAGTGCTGAGCCGCAAAGAGGTATACTTTATCACCCAATGCCTGCCAATATAGATGGCTTGTGTTGTATTCCCATTTTTGCATGAGGTGCAACTTGCTTTAAATGAGCATGAACCAGTAGTAACTATAAAACTTTAATTTGCAAATCTTTCCAAACAAAATGTTTTCATCTTGAGTTGCATCACCAATTCGGAGTCATTCTGAAAGGGAAAAACACAAATGCATTAGAAACTACATGCAAACTTGTTGACTATCTACACCGTCCTGTACAAATGACAAGCTCTTGTGTCACAGCCAACCTCTACGCTTTGCAACTACATTCAAACAGTTTTCACAACAAGACACAGGAACACTACAGAGACTCCAACATCATCTGTCAGGCAGCTGTGAGCAAACCTCTCCACCTGGCCAAGACATACTTAAAAGAGAGGCAGACCAGGAGGGCCTGAAAGGGGACCCAAAAGGAGGCAGGGAAATGGGTCGGCTCACACAGCCGGGCCAAAATGTGCTGCTCGCTGGGCCTGACATTCAAAGCAGGAATGCTTTCAAATAGTCAAAAGGGACAGAAAGAAAGGAGGGAGGAAGGAGAGGAGGGGATGTGTGCCTCACTCTGAGAAACTCTTCTGGTTCTAATTTACACATCTATGACCACAGCCCAGAATGAGCTCACTGTGAGAGGAGAACAACAAGCAACAGAAAGAATTTAAAGAAAAAATCTAGAGAAAGTGATTTTAAAAAAGAGAGCAGAAATTACTTAATTATTGATATAGTTACATTGTGCAACTGCTGATCAGTACATTGTCAAACTAAGATGTAGGCTAAAATGAGTGGTCAGGAGGCTAAAATAGGGACAAATGGTGGCACCTAAAGGAGAAAACTGGGGAGATGGGACCATGAGAGATGAAGCAAGGGCTTCTCTATGAGGAACAGCAGACGGAGGCGATTAGTGGTGCTTTTGGAATGTGAGGGTCAGAGATGTGGGCTCTGCTGGGACCCGCTCTGTAAACACGACCCCGCCTCAACTAGCAGAATAGCCCCCCCCCAACAAACATATACACTCAACATGCTAATATACACATAAAAACCACCCTTGGATGCAAACACGCCAAATCCCCAACCACAGAGACTAACAGACAACCAAACAAACCACAAAAATAAACAACAACAAAAAAAAGTCCCACCTTCACCTGGAGAAAAACTGAACCAGGAAACAGACCACTGCCAGAGCTGGTAAACCATGTTAAATAAAATAATATCAAGCACATGCATCAAGGCAAACAGCCCATTATAATAGGCCTAATTAAACTCCTGCTTGGGCTGCTGCTGTCTCATATACAGCCTGTTCACCCTCATAGATCACCATGACACAGCCTTAAGCTAAATCTAAGTAACAGCAACAGTCAACTAGGTCATCACATTCAATAATATTTGACTGTACAGGCCTTGTCCTACATTTACCCTTTGACAGAAATGGAGGGCAGACCGTAAGTGACCTGTCAACATGGGTCCATCTGGCCTGCAGCTTGGGACTGGGTTGAGCCTGAGCTGCTCTGCACCCTTCACGGGTGGTCCATCCTCACTGGGCCCCTTACCTGCTTACATGTGCCAACGTTTCCAAACTAAATCTTAAGCTGCTTGTTTACCTTCAAGTCAACCTTTAAAAAAGATAATAAGCTAGTGAACCAAATCATGCAGTGTTGTAATTTGAATCGTTTGACTCAGCAAAATAATCCCTGGAACATCACAAGGAGCAACCTGACGGCAAGTCTGACATGCTCATAAATGGCAGTGCGGACCTACATGGGGTGTGCTTGTGCAAGTACTTGTGCAATATTGACTTTAACTCCACAAAGCTGTCTCCATAAGCAACTCTTGATCTGCTATTTGAGCTAATCCCTGTTCAGTTTGAGTAAGGTGGTTTATAGAAAAGTCAATAGAAAAAGTCTCTGCTTGAAGAGATGGTCCAGGATGAGACTTCTAAGGCCATGATACAGGCTCTAATACACACAAAAAAACCCACAGTCAATTGCACTAAATTTGCAATTATGGCAGCCATAAACTGCAACAAACCCAACCAAAGCACTGTTTATTAATCCCAGTGAAGATGTCTTCCTTTTCCTCTTGGTGGCCTAATCCAGGTGATGGAGAGGTGAGAACGATGAATGCTGGCCTCCCGTGCTGCCTGACTCATTTGTTTCCTTTTTCATAATTGGCTCTATCGTTCTGAAAGACTGGTCTGTTTTGTCTGCCCTGATGGCATCACAAAGACATTTATCAGTAAGGAACAAAGGGGATCTGAGGAGCCACAACATCCTTAACCATCTGCTATCATCAACATCTGCAGCAGCTGGGCTCCAAACAAGTAGCCTATAACCCTAGCTTCATTTATAATGATGCATCCACCTCATATAGACAAATAAAAGCCCAGATAGAAACTATGAAGCAGTTTCAAGGACTATTATGGCAAAAAAAAAAGACAATATCTATTGAGTAAATCAATAAACTCACACAGAACGAAAGAAAAGCAAAAAAGGTTTTGAAGGCAGCATTATAGTTCCAACTGCTTTTTAGTCTATTCAGCTCCAACCACTCCACCAGGAAAGACCTTGCTTGCCGTCCCACTGTTTCTGTTGCCACCAGCCAGTGGAGACCTGCTTCCCGCAGCTGCCTCTGTTCTCTCCACACCTCACTGCCCCTCTTCCTGGAGCTCAGCTCTGGAGCTCAGGGCATGAGTGGTGAGGCTTGAAGTGGGCTGTCTGCCTGCTTGTCTGATTCAGCAGGAACATAAAGGACACGCCACTGTGGTATGTACCTTGGAAACTTTAAGGGAGTTCTCTGGTGGTTTTTGCGGTGTGAAGGTAAAGGGTGAGTGCAGCGAGGTGAGTGTTGGCAGTCTGCGATGTGACTATGACACAGAATTGTGGTTTAGCCTGCAAGGGATCCATTTAGCATGGAGTAGACTGGTTGTGGTAGTACTGTATGGAAAAAGTTGAAGGTGGAAGCCTGTTTTGTCAGTCTGTTTAGGTTTGCAGCAGAACATGTAGTTGGAACAATTTCAGAGTGGAGCTTGTGAGGATAAAAGCAGGGTTATCTCCATTAGATGAGATGCCCTGATGATGGGTAACATTGAAATGGTGCAAAGAGGGTTTGTCAAAGTCTCCTTGTAGAAAGACAGACAGAAGAGGACAAGTCATTAGTTCTGACAGAAAGCGGTCTGTTGTCGAAATCAGGTAGAAAATCTGATGTTAAGACTCACCAGACCTATTCTGGCTAATTAGCATTGAGGATTAGAGTGCTGCACACATCTTAATTCACTCATTATGGCTAATACCTATGGACCACCCAAGGCACTTATGGAACTGTCATCAAGAAGAAGATTGCAGCTGTCTCATTAAAAGCACATTTGAAGCTATTTGCTGTGTGAGTATTTTCAATCCTTTTCATAGTATTGCTTATTCACAAAGACATAAACACACAGCTGTGTATATGTTCTTTTAGGCACCCGTGGGTCTGACCTTTGACCCCTACTGTAAATCTTCAGCCATATCCCTCCCCAGGGCTGTTCTTGCATTCATTTAGACTCTCACTTGCCCCTCAGCCTTAAGGCATCTGAACCATTTCTGAGGCCTGAGCAGACAGTGACATCTTAATAAGTGAAGGAAGAACCACAGCAAAGAACATTAAATAGGAGCCATGTGGTCTGTTTCAGGAAGGATTCAGCTAATGAACTCCTGAACATCCACACTGCTGTCAAATAGAAAGTTCTATTAATATGCTAACAAGGACAGTTCACAAATCCATGTCTTCCACTGGCTAATGATTTAGCTGAACCGTTTCTAATGGCTCTCCATATGTGAGCAGTGTGTTCTATAACTTCAGAGCGTTGAGGCCCAAGACATTCAGCTAAACGAGACCAGCAAATTTGTCAACAAACAGCAAGCACATGGCAGCTGTAGTAGATATTCCGCTTTAGCAACTGTATGACTCATACACATTCAAAAACCAGCTCTAACGTACACACAGGCTAACACATAAGAAACAATTCAATATTCCTTGGCCTGTACACACAAGCATGCTGTGACGTGCTGGCCTCTGGCCATCTCACTCACTTGGCAGCTTTCTCTGCCAAAAGAACAGAACCAGAAACCTTCTAGCATAAATCCGCCACCCACCCCAAGACACGTGCAGATTAAAAGAAAATTTAAATGTTAAGTACACATATACCTGACTACCAGGAAAGAATTAGTCCCAAAATAGTTTGTTTGAGCAATAGAGGAAAGAGAGATGGGGGCATAAAAGGAAATACAAAAAAGAAAGGGAGCTTTTTCAGAATTCTGATCTCAAAGGTAGATACAAGACATCTCGTCCTGGCATGCTGCTTCATGTTTAGAACAAAAAACACCACGTTGATCAAGTGAAACCAACTTTCTTTTCTAACTACATACAGAAACCTCTTGCACAGTACGATTCCCCACTTAATGAATTCACTTATGCACTCACTTGTGTATTTTAAATCACTTTACACATTCCTATTATCTTTTCATTTTGGCTAACATCTTTAATACATCAGGTATGTGTGAAATTGAAACAGTTTAGTGATAGTTAACCTCTAGAAGAAGGTCAAGCCTAGAGGCAATCCTAATGTTTAAGTATAAGCTAATAGTAGGTTTTCAAATGCCACCTCCATTCATTTCCCAATCATCCTTGTGAGAGTCTCTAAAAGACTTTATTGGGGTGATGACAGAGTAAAGAACAGTTGTGCAGGAGGGAAACAGCAGAGCAGGCTGGAAGGCTTGTCCATGCACGCTTCTCAGAAATGACAAACACCTCAAATCTCCTGACCTCTGGGTGGCTAGACCCTAAATCTTAGATGCAGCCACAGGGCGTAGAGTTTGTCAGCTCTCTTTCACTCAAACCCCCATAGTCCCAACAGGAATGCATATTTACACCTTAACACACAAGCAAACACTTGGTCAGACTCAGACATTTGAAATCTTCAGCTCACACGGAAGAGATGCTGAGCTGAACCAGAACAATTCACCTTTGTGAAGCATCTATCATTTGCAGCAGCCCTATAAACAACACTAGCTCATTACTGAAATACAACAATGTTAGTCAAACCTAGCATTGAGTAAGAGTAAGACCAGGTCAACTGAGTCAAAGCCTCGGTTAATATCCTCAATATCCCAGCATACCACAGACAGATTTAAAAATACCAAAACATACAAACTTGATGTTGCCACTCTGAGGTGAAATTTAGGTAAGGCCCAACAAAGACGCTGTAAAGCCACAGAAGATTTTCTAATCTCTCTTCAGACAGTCACATAATTATGATGATGCCGCGGGGTAAAATTCCACTGTTACAGTAGTGAAAGAGCCCTTTTACAGGATGAATAATGCTACCAGGTCAACTGTCTGAGGGGATCTGACAATTTTAGGGAACATTTTTTTGTTAGTCATGAGAGGGTTTAGTGAAATAAAGGACCCAATTATTTTCCAATCGGCAATGCCATTTAAAGCACAATGCCCACAGATGAGTCAAAGACAAGCATCTGCTGATAACTAGCATGATGGTTACCAGGACAGGATGCAGTCAGACTAATGGGAGTTTGTAAGAGAGGCCCAATAAGATCATTAACAACACTGTAATATAGTGTATAGCATGCACTCATCTTCATTCACTCAATGCATTGAACATTTCACTGCTTGTGACGTCTAATAAATGGTGTTGTGGATCTGATAGGTACACCCTGGACAGGACCCTTGGCTAACACAAACAGGCCATGCACTCTTACCTATGTTTTAATGACAGTTTAGAATTACTTAGTAACCTAATGGGCACATTTTGGTACCAAACAAATAAACTAGAGCACTTGGGAAAAGCCCATGCAGGTAGATGGAGGACAAGTAAACTCTCAAACAAGTAAAGCCTCAGTCAACCAATAAATTAAGAACCCTCTCGCTAATGCAAAAACTGTAAGCACTGCATCATTGTACTAATTACTGACTAACTGAAAATTATAATTATAAAACGTTAAATAGATATGAGCTTCTTTTTCACATATTTCAGTTAGAAAGGGGTCTGAATCCTCCCAGCTGTGTCCTGCTGGATGGCCAGTAACAGTCTCATCCCCGTTATCTAGTCAGTGACGGATATGGGTCAAGTTTTGAGAGAAAACAACTTCCATGCTCGGTCCGAACCATAGGAGGAAAAATGAGAGGAACTATTTCCTCCATTGTGCTGACTGATGATAGGTCACTGGCCACTTCCTCAACCAGCAACCAGAGCTGCTGAGAAATTTCCAAAGTGAACAGCTAATTGCATACCTGCAGGGGTTAAGAATTTAAATGCCAATGAACCGTACTGCCTTACACTGCTGTTGTTGTTTGCGGCGTTATTTCCTATCCTTTACCTGCCAATGAGTATCAGACCTGCCAGTCTGCCATGACGAGTTTTACTTCTCTTGTATTAACTGTCAAAACTAATAATAACCCACTCCCTCCAGTGGTGCTCCTTTCCCTGTATTTATCACGTGAGATGATGTCATGAAACTTACAGAATTTAATTTTGTCTCACTCTTTAGGAATAACATAAGGTGACAAGTGTGGTCATCGGGCATCAGAGGATTTGGGTGATTCTCTATGAGGAAAGTAGACTAATTAAATACATTTACTTCATTACTTGGGTAATCCTTAATATAATTCCAAGATGCTAAGAACTGGCTGAAGTATTCCTATTTCATTAGCATTTTAGGCTAAAGGAAATGTTAATTAAGTATATAAACAAAAAAAAAGTCCTAATAAATAATGCAAATAATTTGAAGGACAATAGCGAAAAGTATCACCAAAATATGGCAACAGAATGTACTAATACAATGCTCTTCAGATTTGGACAAGCTGATTGGTGTAAAATCCAAGCTTTTTTTAAATTCTAGTTTTGCAAATAAAACAGAGGGAAAAGTTCAGTTTCACTATTAAGATAATATCTGAACTGAGGGCACAATGAGAAACTGTGTAATTCTGATCATATTACTGTAAGCCTCTCATATAAGCCTCAACTTGGGCAATCCCAGCCACACATAATAACAATAATGCTGCACTTCATCAAATAAAAGCATGCAATATATGATTGAACTTAATCTTGTTTGTGCATATGACGGGCAACATAAACACTGATTATGATTCATCTGATAATCTATTACTGTAGGCTCTCTCTTCTCGAGAATAAGCATAAGAATCTTTCTGAAGTTTGAGATTCCTGTTATAGCTGACATAAACCATACAACAGTTTAGGCAGTATGCTACACAGAATGTTCTAAATTCTCATTTATAATTGTCTTTTGTCTTTAGTAGCTTCCTTAATTCATTCTCATCTGTATCCAAAGGTCATCTCAATCTAATAACTCATTCTGGCTATACTTTATCATGGTTAAAACGGTGTCCCACTCAGTTATTGCTCAAATTGTTACTGATAGGCAATTCTATTTCTTTTTTTCTTTTTTTTTAGTTTCTGCGACTTTATTTTATTGAATTATAAGCCAACATAGTCCATCAACTGAGCATGGTAAATTACTTGAGGATAACAGTTAGTAATCCTGCAGTGAGAGCAGCTAAAGCTCTCAGCGAACAGGGGTAATTTTCGGCACGACAACACAAGCATGTTTTTTATCCATATTCCCACGTTCTTCTCTCGGGAACTTCGAGGGTTTCCATGGGAACAGATGAACTCGCGGGACAACTCTGCTGCTGCCAGCTGAGCCCCCCTTCCCTCCGCCTGCCCTGCCCTCCCTCTTGCCCCCACGTGCTCCGAGGAATCCGAGCTGAAGTTTTCTTCCCGTTTGAACACTTTCCATGGAACTTCTGGAAAACTGCTTTGCAGCTTCCTAAACTTTACCAATTCCCCATCCAGTGTTGTTAAATTATTATTATTATTATTTTTGGATGGAGTTTTCCTTTCTTTTTTTCACTATAGTAAAGTAACACAATCCGGGTCCTTAAAAAGTTAATAACTGAATTGGAAGGTTAGAAAATTGACAGTCGGCGTGTTAGTCTGGGAATTAAACGTGGCCATAAAACAAAACTAACATACTTAGATGTTTACTAGTTTAAGTAGGAGCCTAAATCTTACCGATAAATAGACATATTACATCCAAACCGACAAGCATCTTCCTCTTGGTGCAAAACGAGCTTTCCTCCTCAGGTTGGGTGAGGAAATGTTTTCCAGCTCCATTCTCCTTTCCTTCCCCGGCTCCTCCGCTGTCAGCTAACCGCAGCTGGAGCTCTGCGTCTCGGGGCAGCATGCTGGTGTGCGTACCGGTGGAATTGAACTTTTGCATGTCTTTAGCTGAGAAAGTGTATGACAAGTTGAAGAAAAGTGGCAACAGTTGGTCCTCTCTGCCGGATCGACCCAAACTTCTTAGTCCGCCTGTTTGCGCAGCAAATCCATGTCAAGTGAAGTTTGACAGCAGCAGATCCTGATCAACCAATCCAACCGACCGAGCGATCGACCGCTCCAGCTTGTCATCAATAAGAATGAGTGTAGGGGGGAAAGGAAGGCTGCGGTAGACTGGGAATAGGAGGGAACACAAACATCCGACAAAACTTCAGGACAAATTTCTCAGTGGGAGCACGCTGCCCTCATGAACACACCGATTATTGCACTGAAGTCTCCAAACACGTAGCCAAAGAAAAGCTGAACTTTGGAGCACAAACTTCAAAATGCAGACTTTTTGTTGTTGTTATGGTTGATAAATGCCCCTCCCAGGAACATTTATTTTGGTTGGGGGAAAAAAATGGTATTATTTCTTGGGTTATTCAATATAGGACTAGACGCAGCGCCTGTTTTGAAACTGAGGGTCTGAAAGCAGACCTCTAAAATCAATGATTATTGATCAGACCGGGGCTCTAATGTTCCACCCACCCCCCTCACAGCTGTGTGGCTGGTGCTGTCCACTCAGGCATTTAACTGTCCCACCCGTGTCAGGACACGTCCCAAAACAGCTTTTACTGTTCTAAACCAGACTAAAAGAAAATACTTTTTTTTAGTTTTGTTGGTGTTTGCTTGATTTTATTTATTTTAATCAATTAAACTTTTAACTATGTTTTACTTCCCTAACATTTATTAGTTAGTCACACAGCATGATTTAATTAAGATTTAACTTAGAAAGAAAGCATATTTCCAGTGTCCACAAGTCTTAAATCTTTACAGAATGATTGAGTTACACTCAATAAACTCAAACAAGATATACTGTGGGCCAAATTCTGCTCTCACAGTAAATATGATGCCTTATGTCTAAATCAACCTGCAAATACTATTTCTTATTACCTTTTAATAAATCAATGTCTTACACGGTATTATAGACTTCTGGAGTTATCCTGCCACCTGCTGAAAAGATACAGGCTGTTGCAAGATATTGGCTGTGATGTATTGCACAATACTATAGTTAGAGTTTCAGTTACAATATTTTTGTGTTTCACTGGGACAAAATGTACAAACCATAAATTTTTTTCCCCCTACTCAAGATTCAGACATATGTCCAGCAAAGATTTTGCAGATAACTTTTCTGTTGCGTTATCAATCAGATAATTTTTTTCAGCTCCACATATATAGTGGGTTCCAATTCATTCATTCATGTTCCAATTTCATTGGATTTAAAGCTGCCCCTGTACAAGTTGAGTCCATGGGGTCTTCAATTCCAACCAGAAAATTGGAAGGAGAATATGGATAAATTAACTTAGCACAGAAAGTAAGGAATTTGTGTTTGGTCAGTTATTTCTCCCCTATAATTGAACCAACTGGTTATATAAGGCAAGGCTAGGCAAAGCAAGTTTATTTGTATAGCACATTTCATGTACAGGACAAGTGCTTTACATACAAACATTAGAAACATTACAGCGGGGTGCAGAAAGCATTAAGAAGAATTAAAAACAAAAGTAT
>JBBBVU010000022.1:15414662-15438755 GCA_037177055.1 Atherinosoma microstoma | reverse complement strand
CTAGTCTACTAAAGATAAATGCATGGACAAGTTTTTCTAAATCCTGTGGAGACATCAGTCCTTTAATCCTCGATATGGTCTTTAAGTGATAGTAGGCTGATTTCACAACTGTCTTAATTTGACTACTGAAGTTCAGATCTGGGTTCATGACTACACCCAGGTTTCTGGTTCTGTTGGTGGTTTCTAACTTAGCTGTCTGAAGCTGAGTGCTGACTTTTCATCTTTCTTCTTTGGTTCCAAAAACTATGATTTCAGTTTTGTATAATGCATAGCTGGAAAGCCTTAACAGTCACCTGTACAACAAGGTATAACTTATGAGGATTGTGTTTCTATAGAATGAGCAACAGACCTAAACTTGTCTATAGTGCCTTCCAAAAATGTGCCAAAATACCTTGCAATATTCTCCTGTTGGTATTCACTCCTTATTGAGTTGTTTGGTTGGTGGATTGGAAGATTACATTCTCCCACAATAACAACAAGGATGGACTGGTGGTGCCAAGGAAACAAGGAAAAAACAACACATATTGGCCATTTTTGCACTTTTTTCATTTGACCCTGTCAGGGAGCTCAGTAGCAATGTGAAAGATCCATATGCAGCCACAGTAGCTTGGCACCCCCTCCTCATGCTGGTCACCAGCATGGTTACATTTTGCTGTGGGGCAGGATCCCATTCCTCAACCAGGAGTAGTTAAAGGTCAATCAGCATGTTTCTGTTAGTCATTCTAGAGCAAGCTGATCACATAAGTGTTCAATGGGTTTGAGGTCTGGAATCACAGCAGGGCATCCCATCCTTTCAACTTCAAATTTTGGATGTACTTTGTCATGAGCCTGGCTCTGACGGGGATAGCATCACCGCCCCCTGAAGGATGGAGTTAAGTCCCAGATTCAGAGATATTGGGTCACCACGGGCTCCAGAATCTCATTATGATTCATCTGTTTATCAGTTAGGTGCCAGTCATACAACTGTGACTGCATGGTACACACACCTGGTAGTACATGGATCACAAAACAAGCATGAATACCAACAGGAAACTGTCGTAGGGAATTTTGGCACAATTTTTGGGTCATTATTCACACATTTAGCTGTATTGCTCATTCCACAAATGCGTGATCTTTAAGTTATAAAGAAGTTATAACTGTAAAGGTGACTAATCAGGCTTTCCAATGATGTATAACTGCATCAACAGGTAGTGGAGAAATAATTGACCAAACGCAAATTTCTTTACTTTTTGTGCTAAGTATTTATGTCAGACTTCACCTATTAATAAGTAACAGGGAAAAATGATTTTATATTTATAACATTGTTAAATGAAAGTTTTTGCTTTACATAGTGATTAAAAGGTTTTATTCAACTTTAATTTTAACCAATGATGGAAAAGAAAAGTTAATTGCTCAACTTGAAAAAAAATGATAATAATAATAATTCAGATTTTTTTTCTTCTGTTTTTTCAGAGCTCCTGACCATCTAAAAAGTATAGAATATAGTAGGGCACAACTTTGAAAAGGCTAATGTTTTTATTTCTAGACTCTTTTGCAAATGTTTAATGCAAATAATGTGCAAGTAAAACAGCACACATTCACACAAATTTAAAATGTATATCTAAAGCAACTTTTGCTATATATTTCAACAAATTAGTAAGGCCTCTCTCACTAACTAAGGGACATGCATTGCACGAAAGTCATCCTGAACTGATGAGTTTCATGGTAGTCATTCTTTACTCTTGAGTTTAACATAGAACTCTTTGTGACCTCAGATAAGGAAAATGAAAGTGACAGAAAAGGAAAAAAGAAGGAAATGAAAATAAGAAAATAAACCTGTCACTGGCTATATCATTTTCCATTTCCATTGTCAGACACATAACAATGATTAGCCTGTACATAATAACAAAAAATGCCATATCCCCTGTTTTCCACTGTCTTCATGCATTCATGGGTACTTAATGATAATGTGTGTCAACCAAACTGAATTTTTACAGCTGTTCATATAATGTCATTTTAGCTGTAACTCCTCAGTAATGTGATAATAATAATGAGCGAAACTCCCCTTTCATTTACTGTAGGAACATATAGATTGACAGTTTTACACTTGCTGTCTGATAAAAATGAGTATACTTAATGAAGTATTTATCATTTTGTATCGGCCTCTATTGTTATATAACATCATATGCCTCTGTTTTGTACTTTACTTATGTTCAACCACTAGATGGCTGTAAATCATCATGGTGCAGGGACATAATTAGAGGAAGTAACTGCACTGAATATCAAGAACACTTAGTGAGAAGTTCATCTAAAATGGCTGGAGCTATAAAGATGAGATAATTAGTGGCTGTGTATTATTTGGTACAATGCATTTAGAAACACCATGTTAAACATGATGTAGCATTTAAAAAATTCTGACAGTGTATCCAGATTTACTGTCTAGCTGATTTATATTTCAGTGGCAGCCTGGGGTATTTCCATGCTGGTGCTGTTCACATCACATCATGACCAGTTGTTACCAATATTAATTTATTAGTATTAATTTATTAGTATTGGTAACAACTAATGTTGTTGGTGGATATCAAAGTTATCCACCACTCTACTGTTTGGAAAGGCTTAGATGTTACTTCTAAACATCTGTATCATGTGGTTTCCTCTGTTTTAGTCAAATGAAACCATGATTAATTCTGGATAATGTCATTTGATTTAGCTTTTGTTTAGAAAGTATTACATCACCTGAAAATGCTGAACTAAGCTGCAGACTCAGCGCTGTGACAAATGTGTTTCCATCCTCATTTCCATAATTATGCTCATCATAGGCAGATAAACACAAGGAGCTTGTCACTATGACTGAATACGGCTGACTCACAAGAATGCAACTGCTCTTCTATTCTTTCTTTTTTTTTAAGCTTTCAATAAAATGAATAAATAATTGAATGACTTATTTATTAATAAATACATAAATTCACTTTCATTTCAAGTCAGTGACAGGTCTGGGCAGGTTTTTCTGTCATTGCAAGGCATGAAGGTTCCTCACGGCACTGTCCTGATGATAAAAACCTGAGGAGTGTGATGACACATACCTGAACATGAGCCCATCCTGTTTTGTTGCCATGAAACTTTCCCCAAACAAAGAGCAAGCGGAGAAAGTGAAACCACAATACTGACCTCAAGCAGAATTAGATGTAGGTGGGACTTTTCAGGAGGTGCAAATAGTAAACAGCACATTCACACATTTTGGTAGTTTCACTGCTTATCTGACTTATGACATTTAGATAGATGCATTTCTTCTATTACCTTGTAGTGTAAGATGAGCCATGTGATATAGATCATACTGTTGACTGATTGTGTTATCTTATGTAATTATATTGTCATGACAATACTACTAATAAACAGTGTAATCAACACAGTAACTTTTTTGCTGTATAATTTGTCTAATTTTCTGTCTAGTTTCTGTTCTCATTTGTCTTTTCAACTGAAAAGGTATCTGGAGGAATGTACAGAGAGAAATATGTTGCCCAAACTAGTTTTTTACATTTAGAAATCTTGAACAGTTTCATGCTGGATTAATGCATTAGATTATTGTTTAACTGTTTCCATTAACCATCTTAGCATGATCTTGATCCAAGGAAATTTAAGCAAATTTATCCAATATAAACACATGTTTATGGAACGGGTAGAAATGAAAACAAGAAGTAAGTGATGACTTTTTAATGCAACAGGCATTATTCATACATTGGTCATGACAAATAAGGAACTGAGGGGCTCTTTTTCATTTCTTTGTCATGTACACAAAGTAATGTCAAAGTTTTTGGCTCCTTCCTTCTCTCCCTGTAGTTACATTTGTTCCTCCTTTTTGGGTGAGTGGGAGGAAAGGGCCAACCCCTAGACATAATCTGGGCCTGATGCATGTGGCTTCTCTAACATACAGGGGAAAGTACCAATTGGATTACTCTAGTCTATAGAGCACTGCAGAACACAGTCAGACATTAACACATCCTCATCATATGAACGTACTGAGCTCAGGAAGCGAACACACTCTGCTTGGGTGCACAATAGAGGAAACTCAGGACCTGTGCATCTGTCATATCTTAACATCTGTCTTCCTGCGCTCCCCAGGCTCAGACTGCTCTGAATACCACCATCGGACGGACGATGCCACATACGCAGCATTCCCTGGTCTATATCCTACTGATGTGGACCACCCTCAATACCATAATCGAGGTTATATTCATCACCTTCTTCTTCACAGTGGGACGAAATGAAATGGTGAGACTTTTTAAAGTAACTTCCCATTCAGTTGACATCAATGTTACAGTGTATGAGGGTCTGATAATGATGAGTTTTAAACTATATAGTTTAAACTTTTTAATCAACCATTTCACATTTGAATTGCTTAACAATCAGTGTCAGTACATGGAATTAATTACCTGTGTAGTGGATAAGTTCTTTCATGTGGTTTTTCTAGTAGCACAGCTGGTGAGAAAAACACCTGTGCATGTGGTCTATAGCTGGTTACAGACCCTTGTCATAACTCCCACGTAGTGGAGGGTTTTGTTTTTTTCACAGTGTTCATATAGAGAAAGTTTTGTTTTCAATCAATCCTTTTCCCACAGAAAATGAAAAGGGGTACAAAAACATAGCCGTAGTATTTTGGGGTAATTAGGTATTATAGGAGGCCTATAAGCAAACATGTTTTAGTGTTTAAAGTAAATATTCTACAAGAAAACATTTCTCTGGATAATGTTTCTGGTGATAGACAAGCATTAATTGTTTCCATGACAAAACCCATGTGACTGTTTCTGTTAGTCATTCTAGAGCAAGCTGATCACATAAGTGTTCAATGGGTTTGAGGTCTGGAATCACAGCAGGGCATCCCATCCTTTCAACTTCAAATTTTGGATGTACTTTGTCATGAGCCTGGCTCTGACGGGGATAGCATCACCGCCCCCTGAAGGATGGAGTTAAGTCCCAGATTCAGAGATATTGGGTCACCACGGGCTCCAGAATCTCATTATGATTCATCTGTTTATCAGTTAGGTGCCAGTCATACAACTGTGACTGCATGGTACACACACCTGGTAGTACATGGATCACAAAACAAGCATGAATACCAACAGGAAACTGTCGTAGGGAATTTTGGCACAATTTTTGGGTCATTATTCACACATTTAGCTGTATTGCTCATTCCACAAATGCGTGATCTTTAAGTTATAAAGAAGTTATAACTGTAAAGGTGACTAATCAGGCTTTCCAATGATGTATAACTGCATCAACAGGTAGTGGAGAAATAATTGACCAAACGCAAATTTCTTTACTTTTTGTGCTAAGTATTTATGTCAGACTTCACCTATTAATAAGTAACAGGGAAAAATGATTTTATATTTATAACATTGTTAAATGAAAGTTTTTGCTTTACATAGTGATTAAAAGGTTTTATTCAACTTTAATTTTAACCAATGATGGAAAAGAAAAGTTAATTGCTCAACTTGAAAAAAAATGATAATAATAATAATTCAGATTTTTTTTCTTCTGTTTTTTCAGAGCTCCTGACCATCTAAAAAGTATAGAATATAGTAGGGCACAACTTTGAAAAGGCTAATGTTTTTATTTCTAGACTCTTTTGCAAATGTTTAATGCAAATAATGTGCAAGTAAAACAGCACACATTCACACAAATTTAAAATGTATATCTAAAGCAACTTTTGCTATATATTTCAACAAATTAGTAAGGCCTCTCTCACTAACTAAGGGACATGCATTGCACGAAAGTCATCCTGAACTGATGAGTTTCATGGTAGTCATTCTTTACTCTTGAGTTTAACATAGAACTCTTTGTGACCTCAGATAAGGAAAATGAAAGTGACAGAAAAGGAAAAAAGAAGGAAATGAAAATAAGAAAATAAACCTGTCACTGGCTATATCATTTTCCATTTCCATTGTCAGACACATAACAATGATTAGCCTGTACATAATAACAAAAAATGCCATATCCCCTGTTTTCCACTGTCTTCATGCATTCATGGGTACTTAATGATAATGTGTGTCAACCAAACTGAATTTTTACAGCTGTTCATATAATGTCATTTTAGCTGTAACTCCTCAGTAATGTGATAATAATAATGAGCGAAACTCCCCTTTCATTTACTGTAGGAACATATAGATTGACAGTTTTACACTTGCTGTCTGATAAAAATGAGTATACTTAATGAAGTATTTATCATTTTGTATCGGCCTCTATTGTTATATAACATCATATGCCTCTGTTTTGTACTTTACTTATGTTCAACCACTAGATGGCTGTAAATCATCATGGTGCAGGGACATAATTAGAGGAAGTAACTGCACTGAATATCAAGAACACTTAGTGAGAAGTTCATCTAAAATGGCTGGAGCTATAAAGATGAGATAATTAGTGGCTGTGTATTATTTGGTACAATGCATTTAGAAACACCATGTTAAACATGATGTAGCATTTAAAAAATTCTGACAGTGTATCCAGATTTACTGTCTAGCTGATTTATATTTCAGTGGCAGCCTGGGGTATTTCCATGCTGGTGCTGTTCACATCACATCATGACCAGTTGTTACCAATATTAATTTATTAGTATTAATTTATTAGTATTGGTAACAACTAATGTTGTTGGTGGATATCAAAGTTATCCACCACTCTACTGTTTGGAAAGGCTTAGATGTTACTTCTAAACATCTGTATCATGTGGTTTCCTCTGTTTTAGTCAAATGAAACCATGATTAATTCTGGATAATGTCATTTGATTTAGCTTTTGTTTAGAAAGTATTACATCACCTGAAAATGCTGAACTAAGCTGCAGACTCAGCGCTGTGACAAATGTGTTTCCATCCTCATTTCCATAATTATGCTCATCATAGGCAGATAAACACAAGGAGCTTGTCACTATGACTGAATACGGCTGACTCACAAGAATGCAACTGCTCTTCTATTCTTTCTTTTTTTTTAAGCTTTCAATAAAATGAATAAATAATTGAATGACTTATTTATTAATAAATACATAAATTCACTTTCATTTCAAGTCAGTGACAGGTCTGGGCAGGTTTTTCTGTCATTGCAAGGCATGAAGGTTCCTCACGGCACTGTCCTGATGATAAAAACCTGAGGAGTGTGATGACACATACCTGAACATGAGCCCATCCTGTTTTGTTGCCATGAAACTTTCCCCAAACAAAGAGCAAGCGGAGAAAGTGAAACCACAATACTGACCTCAAGCAGAATTAGATGTAGGTGGGACTTTTCAGGAGGTGCAAATAGTAAACAGCACATTCACACATTTTGGTAGTTTCACTGCTTATCTGACTTATGACATTTAGATAGATGCATTTCTTCTATTACCTTGTAGTGTAAGATGAGCCATGTGATATAGATCATACTGTTGACTGATTGTGTTATCTTATGTAATTATATTGTCATGACAATACTACTAATAAACAGTGTAATCAACACAGTAACTTTTTTGCTGTATAATTTGTCTAATTTTCTGTCTAGTTTCTGTTCTCATTTGTCTTTTCAACTGAAAAGGTATCTGGAGGAATGTACAGAGAGAAATATGTTGCCCAAACTAGTTTTTTACATTTAGAAATCTTGAACAGTTTCATGCTGGATTAATGCATTAGATTATTGTTTAACTGTTTCCATTAACCATCTTAGCATGATCTTGATCCAAGGAAATTTAAGCAAATTTATCCAATATAAACACATGTTTATGGAACGGGTAGAAATGAAAACAAGAAGTAAGTGATGACTTTTTAATGCAACAGGCATTATTCATACATTGGTCATGACAAATAAGGAACTGAGGGGCTCTTTTTCATTTCTTTGTCATGTACACAAAGTAATGTCAAAGTTTTTGGCTCCTTCCTTCTCTCCCTGTAGTTACATTTGTTCCTCCTTTTTGGGTGAGTGGGAGGAAAGGGCCAACCCCTAGACATAATCTGGGCCTGATGCATGTGGCTTCTCTAACATACAGGGGAAAGTACCAATTGGATTACTCTAGTCTATAGAGCACTGCAGAACACAGTCAGACATTAACACATCCTCATCATATGAACGTACTGAGCTCAGGAAGCGAACACACTCTGCTTGGGTGCACAATAGAGGAAACTCAGGACCTGTGCATCTGTCATATCTTAACATCTGTCTTCCTGCGCTCCCCAGGCTCAGACTGCTCTGAATACCACCATCGGACGGACGATGCCACATACGCAGCATTCCCTGGTCTATATCCTACTGATGTGGACCACCCTCAATACCATAATCGAGGTTATATTCATCACCTTCTTCTTCACAGTGGGACGAAATGAAATGGTGAGACTTTTTAAAGTAACTTCCCATTCAGTTGACATCAATGTTACAGTGTATGAGGGTCTGATAATGATGAGTTTTAAACTATATAGTTTAAACTTTTTAATCAACCATTTCACATTTGAATTGCTTAACAATCAGTGTCAGTACATGGAATTAATTACCTGTGTAGTGGATAAGTTCTTTCATGTGGTTTTTCTAGTAGCACAGCTGGTGAGAAAAACACCTGTGCATGTGGTCTATAGCTGGTTACAGACCCTTGTCATAACTCCCACGTAGTGGAGGGTTTTGTTTTTTTCACAGTGTTCATATAGAGAAAGTTTTGTTTTCAATCAATCCTTTTCCCACAGAAAATGAAAAGGGGTACAAAAACATAGCCGTAGTATTTTGGGGTAATTAGGTATTATAGGAGGCCTATAAGCAAACATGTTTTAGTGTTTAAAGTAAATATTCTACAAGAAAACATTTCTCTGGATAATGTTTCTGGTGATAGACAAACATTAATTGTTTCCATGACAAAACCCATGTGACTGTCATTGCCAGATTTAGCAATGTCGTTCTTAGAACTCGGGTTGACTTTTGGCACCCACAGTTGAGACAAACTTTCATTTGTAGACATTTTTAAACCCTTTTTGTGTCATATATCCTGAGTATATTTTGTGCTTCTGTTTCCTCTTCCAGTCTCTGAACAGTAGCACCAACTGTAGCTCTATAGAACCAAAGCACAATATGCAATCCCAGGTATGCAATGCTTCTTCCGTAAGATAACTAGTTTCCAAGTTTGTGCCTCATTGACGTCACTGTGTTGAGTTATACACTCTAATGATTTAAATAAACATGGTTTTGCAGTTCAAAATGTCAAGCTGTTGTTGTTTTTATGTATTTAAGGTCCCAGTGCTGTGGACAATGAAATCCCACAGCCCAAGCAGATCAAGCTCGAAAATTCTCCCATTTCTTTTTGAGTTTCTTATGTCAGTCTAACCACCCTCCTCACTTCTTGGAGGAAGCACAGTGACGTCATTGCCACATTCGGGGAAATGCCACTAAACTAAAAAGTTGTCTCTTCTTTTTTTTTCTTGTTTTCCTTCTGAAGATAGTACATGCTGTATTCTGCTCTCACTTTGAAAGTGGATGGGTTAGTCTAATCACCAAGCTAAATAAAAGTGAACTTTTAGCTGGTTTGTGTGTCAGCGTGGAAGCCATAAATGCACTACATTTAAAGTTAGTATTTTGAGAATAATAAATCTTTTTTCATGTCAACAGTATGGGCCTGTCTTATTTAAAGGCAAAATGATCACCTTTAAAGCTACTGGAGGTAAAACTTTCCTACTGTTAAGTATATTAATATGAAACATTGTGTGCAGATGAGATCATTTGTTAACAATACGAGACAAGTTCTTGTCAGAAGAAACGTTATTAAAGCTAGAACTATTTGATCAAATACACTGACCACTAATTACAGTATGCTGTTGTTTGATGTGAAAATTTCTCTCAAAATATTAAGTAAAACGTTTCAAGAAAGGCAAATTCCCAACTAACAACAGCTTTTTTTCTCATCCACAGCTGATGATACTGTAAGATGGGTCGCACCAGATTCGAATACGGGTGTGATCTCAGACTCAGGAAATATTCTCCAAATAAAAAACGACGGACATTATTTCCTCAATCTCCAGGTGACACTGTCTGCATGTGAAAAAGATAACAAACCGGAGCGTACAGTAAGACTGAAATCAAATAATAAAGTTTTTCTGGAGGGCTGGATTAACACAAAAACAAATAGCACAGGCCTCATCAGCAAGGTGGAGGGGCTGTCTGCTGGAATTAATTTGACGGTCTCGATTGACCCACCAACAAAGTGTGTTAACACCAGTGAATCAGTGACCCACCTGGATATCATCTTTATGGGCATACCTCAAATGTAGCTCCTATCCTGCTGGTCTGCTTGGCATGATGTCTGGACCCCCCTTCAGTAATCATGCTCTCATGCAAACTTGGTTGCGTGTACTTATTGTTTGCTTGGGACTTGACAGACCTCTGTATCTCACTTTGGATCATCCCATCATCAAATCACTAAACTGCTTTTTGCAAAGAGAGGAAGTATCAGAGAATGAATGAAACGGTTTCAATATAATTTTTTGTTCTTGTTCTTGTTCTGACCTGTTTTTACCCACAGGGTGGATAAAACCTCTCATGTTTCTATTCTGGCTCATTGGAAAATCCACCTTCAAAGAGGATTGTATGACTTATATCCTGTCTAGTTGTTTTAACTAAGAAGATGCTACTGGACAGCAGCTCCAAACTTAGTCTGATGCTGCTTCATCACTACAAATCTGTTACATGTAAAAATGCATCAATTCACTGTTGTTCCATAAAAATGATATGTAGTACGCTGGAAGTTTGAAAAGACGAAATATTGACACACAGCACAAAAAAATCCACACTTGCCTAAAACAAACATACAACAACAAATGAAATCTATCAAATCATACTACCAACTCTGATAAAGTGATGCAGAGCAAAATTCGGGAGGTTTTAGTACAGACAGTATAGGCAAGTTCTCCAAGTTGCCATTAGTTTAGCACCAATTGTTCTCAAAGTCCCCCAGTTGGGGGAACTTGGGTTTTAAAAGGTCATCCATTTAAATTTATTTCCTAGTTTGATTTTCTTTCTTTATTTATATAACTTTACTCAATGAATGTATTTTTTTGAGGTTCCACATCAATTGGCAGAAACTTTCTTTTTTTCAGCCAAATGATTTTATTTGCACACCTCCTGATTCCTGATTTATTTCTTAATATATTTTAATCTTTGAGAATTTATGTATATATATATATATATATAGTTTATTTATTTGTGGACCCACATTTACAGCATAGACAGTTTGTGTAGGAAAATTCCACTGGCAGATCAGATAATATTCACTGAATGTTTGACACTGTGCGACAAAGTTACTCTGCAGCATCCATTATGTCACCTTTGTTTGTCAGTCTTTGAAATACATTTACAAAGTTTTCCTTTAAGTCATGCTAGAGCAGAGATTGGACTGGAAAATGCAGCTGGATGTTATTTAAGAATATTTTGTTTGTTTTATCATCAGTTTTCACAGTCTATAATGTATTTGTCCTCCATCATGATTAACAAAAAACTAATTTAAGGGGAGGGATTCGACCAAACAAATTATCAAAATCTAAATTCAATACCTGGATTACACATTATGATACCTGAAATCTGAAGTCATGGTGGTTAACATGGAAGGTTTCATGTATTATGAGATGTTGAAAAGAATATTTGATTATTTTTTTTAATGTTTTGAATGGATCCAGCAATTGCTGTATTCAGGAAAATCATTGCATTTTTTATAGTGGAGTGCATCACTGCTGGTAAGAAAATTGTAAGAATGTCATAAATAAAGATATCATTTTCAATACACTTTGTATTCCACTTGATTATCTTAAAAGCCCTAATATAGAGCTAAATGAAATTCTTAGCAGTGATTCAGTGCTTTTGATTGTGAGTCATTTTTGAGACCCCTGATTTAAAGTGAAAGTGAGAGGTCATAAGTTAAAAGCAGGATACCACAGAACTACTAATAGAAATATAAAGCGGGACCTCCCTGTCTCACACTGTCGAAGAACATGCCCTCCAGACAGAGCAGACGAAAAGTGTGCCTCTTTTACAGAAACATCCATTATCAAAAGCATTGACCTAGAAAAGGTTACTGGAACATCAAAGCCAAGAGACATATTTTCCGAGGTTCATCTGAAAACTTATCTTTGACAAACCTCAGCCACAGTCGCATATCTGTTGCTGCTCACTCACTTAGCTGTTGCCACCGCAGCTTTCGATTACACTGAGCAGAGGTCCAATATGTTAAATTTAAATGCATGTTACAAAAATACCCAGTTATCACCACCCACACTGTCTCATTAATTAGAGGCATTTGCACCGGTTGGTTTATTCACACTTGTTTTCCACAGTGTTGGGGCAATGAATTCCACATGCAGATTAGCAACAGCTTCGGCGATAATCTTCATATCATTTTCCCTTCATAACTCTCTTATAGAAATGACACCCAGTGTAATAAAATATTTGACAGATTTCAAGGTCTCTAAGATGTTTTTGGTAGGAGCAACATCAGAAATCCAGCTGCATTTTTATTTTAGTTATTAAGTGAGTGCAGGAAATGGTTTCATGCAGTAACTTAACCCTTGTAGGTAATCAGGGACTTTTTTTGTTCTTATAGGTAATTTTTCACTCAACTTTTGGCCGCAAATTTTGTTGCGTTGCCCCATATGGGATGATTTTGTGTAAGAAATTGTTTCTTTTAAAGGCCTCTGAATTTTTGTTTTCAATTTTATTTAAAGTTCAACAGGTCCAGGTTGCATTACCATCTCCCGAGCTTCATCTACAGAGAAGGACCTCTTCCTATTGCTGGTTGCTTGTCAGAAACCAAATGCCAACCAGCCTTGTTGCAGACATTTATAACTTTGGCTCTGACAGCACAGCAGTGCAGGTGCATAAACATAAGTGTTGTTTTTGTTTTCTTCATTGTGACTTCTTCAGGTGCAGCCACAGCAGAGAGCCATGTTTTTATTTACTTTTATTGAGTGCATTTATGTCTGTGGGAAATTCTGCGGAAAGAAACATTATCAGATATCAGTCTCTGTAGTTCAAAGACGCACAAAAAGTCCTGCACTGCACTCAAACGACTGTCACAGAACATAAGAAACAGCAGGTGTTTCAAGCATAGGCATATAATGGGAAAAAATTACTAATTTTACCATGTTCCTCTAAAATAAAACCCTGACAATGGTCAAAATATAAAAAAAATGTGGTTTTAATGGGAGTCGATGGGACTTTTTTTTCCACTATGACCTGAAAGGATAGTTGATCATTAATCTGACTCTGCCAAAAAAAACTAACAATGCAGCAAATTTGATAAAATTTTTAATTTTTAGTAAATCTAAGACTTTACATTAAATCCCTAACCACTCAAAATCTATTATATGGAAAAAAAAACTCAATTTCTATGGTTTTTGTTACATAAAAATAGTGACTTTGTGTTTGAAAGGGGGCATTTAAAGGGTTAAGAATTATTTGAATGATCACATATTTGGTATTTCTGATTATGGCGCTGAAGATGGTTGAAAAAATAATGTTCTATCATTTTTTATAGCAGTTTTTGAGAGGGGACTTTTGTGTCCCAGGATGACCTGAAAGGAGTTTAAATTAGTGTGACCTACAAGGGTTAAGCACCAAAGTGAAACCTCTTGGTGCTTCTCTCATGTCAAATGTCAGGTCTCTTCTGTTCTCCCTGTGATCAAGAGTCCAACACAAGGGGACAGCATTTAGCTGTGGACTGCTTTCAGCATACAGTAGCTCCTTTCTTCATGAGTGTTGTCTCGCACACCTTACTGGTCAGCCATCGCTGGAAGATTATGACTCATACATGCGTTTATTATTATTCATTAACCACACAACATCTGAGCAAATGCCATACATGATGTGACTATGTTGACTAATAAGGTTGTGTTTACATGGATATATAGTCAAACTTTATAGAGTAACTACTGCCTCCGTGATAGGAAATGTTTTCTTGATTTGAACACAATTTTTAAAGTGGGGGAAAATTAATTTGGGTTTTCACACTCACTTCTTAACACTTTCTCTCATAACACACACATGCTCACAGTCCTGCAACTAAAGACCAGTCATCACTCTCCAGGTCTGGGGTTGGAAAATGCGTCAGGCATTCTGCTGCTGACAACCCCCCCCCCTCCCCACCCCACCCCCCAAACAGCGCCCACTACCATTTCCTCTTCAGTTTACAAATACACAACTGTGGGCGTTTTCATAAGCGGCTTCTTCGAACAGTCCCAGATGAAAGGAAAGTGTAACAGTGACAGCGTGACAGATGCAAAAGGAACAAAAAAAAAAAAACCTTCGAAAGGTGATGAGGCTTTTTCTTCTCAAAGATCATGTCAGCCCGCTTGTCGCCAAGGAGATTTAATGAAACAAAATTTTAAAAAAAATCACAGTAAATGAAATGCCTGACCTGATTGAATGAAGGGCACATAGCAGACCTACAGATCCTCCTAGCCAAAAACTGAAGTAAACTTGGCACATTTAACTGCTCATCTCTGAAGTGCACTTTACAGATAGAATACATTCAGGTGGCGTTATGAGACACTGTAGATATGTGTCACTTTGGTAATTAAAAAGCACCCCGTGTACAGCATTTGTTATGTGGTTAAAGAAAGTGGGTGACACGTTTGCTGCTGTTGAGACCACTTAGCCTTTAGAACAGCCTCGCCTGATATGACAGGAAATGAATTCACTTCAGATGCAAGACCAAAAAAAGAGACTCAAGAAAACCCAATAAGACTCACATTATCTCTTTATTTCAGTACATCATTTTGCATTAATATAGCACACTTTACACATTTTCTTGAAGCAATAAATAAGTTCTATGTATTTTGTGTTAAAGCAAAGATTTAAAAATGTGCAGGATTAAAGTTTGTACTTTTGATTGATATATCATACAGCATATATTCTTTTGCAAATGTGAAGATCAAGGAGTAAATAATCTCTCATAATCAAAAAATACTGGGAAAGTAAGTATAAAAGCAGGTTTAAGAAAGATTTTCAAAGTCTTGTTTCACTGTTGAAGCAGAAAACTTTCACCAGCACACAGGAAGTGGCCAGCACAGTTGAGCTCCTCATAACATGCAAAGTCACAATGAGCATCTAACTCCTGCCTTTTCTCATCATTCTCAAAGATAAAATCAAAAATCCCAGAGGAGAGTCCTCGAGCATAGTATCATTCTAAGCACTTTGTTTCATGTGGAAAATAATCCCCATATCTAAATCATATATGCACCAAAGACATTCTCAAATGGGCCAGATCGCACTATTTTTGCTGTGTTAGTGACATTCACATAAAGAGCATCATTTTTGAAAAGGTGAAACACTCCACCCAGATAACTGTTGGATCGCGTTGTCTTTGACTCTGGAGAGAATTTCCTGGACTGCAGGAGGGTCTTGTATTCCCCGGCATATCTTCCTGTGTGCAAATTAACAAAATGGTGGAAAAGACCATTGTCTAAGAAGAAAATCTTGGAGTAGACATAATAGTAACCCTCCTCCAGGATGATTAGTTTTTTGTTATTGTAGCTCATTTCATAGAGGAGAGGGTCTGAGTTCTTGCTCCAATCCATAATATGTTTGCCGTGAACTACATCTCTTCCATCTGGAATATAAAAAAAAAAGGGGGGGGGAATACAGTACTTGTAGCCAGGGCAGATGGTTTATTTATTGTATTGGTACTATAGTGAGCATATTATTAACAGAAGAAAAAAAAACTTGTTGTTTTACCTGTAAGATGTGCAACTGGTTTGGATGGAAGAACGTCATGGCTGGGTTGTTCAGTGGGAGCAACAGCATCTGTGTGAAGAGTGGACATGATAAGGAGGAATGTGGAAAAAGAAACAGAATATATTTGGGATTTGTGTAGAATTAGTGAGACATACTTGCAATGAGCATGGAGGATAATGTTGCTTCGGTGGCCTGCAATGGAGGAGAAAATGTAAAACACAATGGCTCAGCTATGTGTTGGGTAGACATGTTTGCAATTGCAAGCATGCAAATGCAAATGCACATTTCCTTTCCTGGAAATGTGACCAAGTCGGAAAAAAATGTAACGGTCAGGTCAACAACTGCATTAGAGATAAGATTATAATAATGAAATAATATTTAAAAAAATAAACTGAATGCAGTATCACTATTCTATAGATAAATTCTGTGAAGTAGGACAGGACTATTTTCTTGGGGCTGTAGTAGTCATGATACGAGAAACAGACCACTTCCTTCTCTACACCATCCCCTATTTGCACACCATGCACTATCTATACCAGTATCTGTTTATAAAACCATGTCACCTTCCCCCAACTCCAAACACCTGTGACTTCTGCCTTCATACAGATCATCAGCGCTGTAAAAGAAACCCCATCAGAGCATTACACAGACCAATGACCAGCTGTAATCAAGACTGCGTGCCCCTGCCCCTCAATGACAACAGTGAAATGCTTCATACATAAATCAGATTTTTGGTGTACTTCTCCATCTCTGTCCAGCTTTCTTCCCCTTTGCAATGCAAAAACTTCATCAGCAGTTTTTGGAGGGGAAAAAAAAAACATTCACATGATTGAGGTCAATGGAACTTCTGTTTCTGCCATGAGAGAGCTTCAATTTATTGTCGCCTTTGCATCAAGATCTCCAGACATGAATATTAAGTAGAGAGACCTGCATTAACAAAGCCACATCACACTATGACACTGAGAACGTCTGTGGTCTCAGACTGGCTTTTGAGTAGTTGGAGTTTCCACCTTGGAAATATAACCATGATGGTGATGCTGACAATTTTCCCACACTTGGTATGTGACGTGTAACATTAAAAATGTATGTGTGTTCTCGCTTGTGCATTACACTTAATTAAAAAAATTAAAAAAAAACTCTAAATGATTAATTTCTTGATATTTCTTAAGTACTGCTCTCATTGCCAACATGATATGTACGTAAAATATGTTTTATGACATCCTTTTAGGTGTTACTTTTTTCTTGTTATAAATCAGGTTATTGCAGTGTCTAATATATGGTACAAGGTAACAGAACATTCAGATTCTAATAAAGACTACTTTGAGTCAAATTTAAGTGAAATCTAAATGTATTTTTCATATAAATCCAGTCATGATGACATAAAACAAGAGGAAAAGGCAATTGAAAAATTCAAAGTGAAAATATGAAATGAGGCTAAATGAGCAATTATGATAAAAAGTGAAATTCAGTTTAAAAGGAAAGTGTAATGGAGCAACCACAAAAAAAAAGAAAAAAGCAGAGTGAGAGAATCACAAGATAAGAAAAAGGATCAAGTTTGCTGTGCAGGTGATACTTACAGATTCTGCTTTGTAGAGGTGATAGATGAAACAGGCTTCGATAACCATGCCGCACAATGCCAGGCTCACGAGCATGAACAGCAGGGTTTGCGCCGGCCTGGTACTCCTTCCTCCTTGCTTCAGCCTTGGTGGGATTGGGCGCTGCGTTGCATGGGTGTCCACCACATACACAGAGGGATACCCCTCCGCAGGCGGACACTGTGTGTTGTTTGGAGAGTTGGCAAACATTTCAGTCTAGAACTATCCTCAGGAGGTCAAGGCTGCGCTTCTAAGGGGCTGTAGAGATCAATAGAAACTTGAGAGACAGAGAGGTGTGAAGAAGTTGCAAATGGGTGGGCTCACTTCTGGTTGGTTCATGAGGGGAGGGAGCAGTCAGATGAAGACTAGATTAAACCTCAGGATGTATCACCTCAGCACATGCGAAGCTTTGCAGACATTCATGGTAACTGTGTCGCTGTAACTGTGGCATCAAAATGAAACTCTTGATACTTTTCTTGTCAACTCTTCACTTGACAAGTCTTATAGTAGAAGATCAGAATGAATAAGTGTAAGACCAGACACAATGCATTCCCATCGCCTTTTCACACACCTCCCACTTCACTGCGAGAGCAATGTGAAAAGAATCTCAGTCCACACTTCCTGGTGCACTGTCGGTGACAGTTATACTGTACAACAAAGTCATTTAAGATCCTCATCTCAACCACTTATTTGTTATGTGGAACATAATCACTACTCTAGCAAATTCTCGTTTGAGGAAATGCTTTTAACTTTCATGAAGTGGGGAGAGGGGCATTTACTGCTTTTTGTCTTCAAGTCACTGATGTATTTCATGTGTAATATGCATCTTTCACAGCTTTGTAACTTTTACTTTGATTAGCGCGCTAAAACAGTTGTCTTTGATAGATTGCAGTGAACATGAAAACAAGTAGTAACAGAATTGTTGTCAGAAGTGGAAGCATATGGCAAAACACGGCAGCTATGAGTATTACTACAATGCATGGCACCAGTTAATTTCATTTCTCAGACTCCTTTGTCGTGAAATAAATAAATATTTGGCAATTAACCAACCAAGCTATATCCTGTAGTGAAGATCCCATGGCACCATAACTAATCAGAACACTTTGACTGGTTGGTTTATCGGTTCCTGGAGTTTAGTATGAAAGAAAAAAAATCTGATCTTTCAGCGATTCTTTTTGTGGAGCTCGGCACCGTTTTGGATTTGGAGGACAGACAAGCTATCCATTTTTGTGGAAAGGTTTCCTAATGCCTGACGCTTTAAGGTATGGCTGGTTCCTGAACTGTGACTTAGTTAAACTGCCACAGCCTCAGATGGCTTCTGAGCACCTCTTCGCATCTTTTATGTATTTCTTCACCTTTTTTTGCCTGTGTTGACGTTGATTTAATTTTCACGTCATACAATGTGTTTTACTTAGACATGAGGAGAACAATAATACTTTCTGCTCTGTTCATATGGCATGTACTTAGATATGATTGTTGCCATCATTACAAACATTTCCCACTCTGACTCCGAAGGATAAAGAACCAGGTCAGTATGTACCCATCACTAGGTTTATGTCTTTCTCTTTTACTTGGTCCTTTTTCTGTACCCCTGCAGGAATCTCTGGATCTGGGGCTGCAAGTTTTGATGAAACTTTCTTGAAAGTTCTTGTTGATTTTTTGTCTTTCCATCTTTCCCTCAACCCCAATTGTTTGAGGAAGATAGCAATGGAGCTCTAGAACTTGCTACCCTTCTAGATCCAAACTGTAGTCTTGTGCGACCCAAGACTGTTATATCAGTACTTCTGATATCAGATATTTATGTTTTAGAATCGATTCTCCGATCAAAATATCAATATCAGTGGTCGCTCGGTCCAGTTGATCCAGCCGATAACGACGGCTGAATGCAAGAACAGACGTGTGGAGTTATTTCAGCTCCACAAACAAGCAACAATGCCATATGTGATCTGTGTGAGAAGAGAGTGAGGTATTCGGCAACAGAACAAACCTTGTTAAAGTGAGAAAAGTGGTGTTTGAAATGGTGCTCAGTCCTAGAAGCACAACACAATCTAAGCTAACAATTCCATAAGCCAGTCAGATGGAAAAATAAAACAGAACTGCACATCCTTTCAGTATATATGTACAAACTGTGTGACCTACTTATCAGAAGACATGGACATGTTTGGTGGAAGCTAGTAGTATCACCTTCAATGAAAAAAGTTTCTTTTAACATGATGTAGAATTCATTGTTGAATCAAGCTTCCCAGTCTCTGAGACAGCAACAATATCACAAACCCATAACATTTCTGTCACTATTATTATGATTGAACAGCACCAATCTGGATCAAGCATGTGTACTGTTACTGTATTGTTGATTTGTCTTTACAGAGAGCATTACTCCAAAAGCCCTGGTCGTAATGTTTTGGTTATAGTAACTGCAGGATTATCGAGTAAGACTGGTGAAGGGGCAAGTTGAATAAAATCAATAAAAACTTGACAAGGATGATGAAATAAAAAGTGATTCAAAGAAACCAGAGCAGCAAGGTGGCGTACTGAGGAGAAATAACCTGCTGCTGAACAAAATGTAACCAGACTAATAAGGATTTTGTGCTAAGTAATCTGCAGATACATCAGTTATGCATCTCGTTCAGCATACATCCATGATCCACTTACTGTGCTTGTATCCAACCTCTTTCTGCCTATATTATACTTTTAAATAATATGACCTGACCCCAGAGATTATAAAGAACTTGAATGTGGTACGATATGTCACGACTTCAAAGACCTAAGATGTGTCAGAAAGTCATCTTAGTCAACATTTAGTAAGTACTAAGTCATTCAAGCTTCACTTTCATTTGTGATTACTCTGTCATCAGTTTATTGTGATCCGTGGTTATGTACAGCATCAGTTAACGTGAAATTATTGGATATTATTCACCAACATTGGAAAAGAATTTCAGAGAAACTTTTCTTTGACTCTCTAAAAGCAGCTAAACAGCCTCCTGAATCTCATTGCAGCTTGAAGCTGTTTTTATCAAAGTGGGTTGCCCCATTCAAATCATCAATACTCATGTAAAGAGGATGGAGTTGGACTCCATTCTCCACTGATTTCAGTAAGCATTAGTGATATAGGCTACTGGTATTGATAATTGTGATAGTGAAATAACAAAATATTGATATCTTGGTGAATATACCGTACCGTACCGTCCTCTTCCGCTTGTTGGTGAATATACATAAATGATAAAATCATGATTTGATATCCAACTGTTAAAATCTAAATGTCATTGCATGCAATTGTTTTTGTGTAATTTTCTAAAAGTCCCCTTCTTACTATTTTAAATGTTTTTGTTTGTTTGTTTTTAGTTGTATGGTGTTATGGCTATAATACTGTTCTTGTAAATGTTTTAAGCCATAAGTGTGAAGGGTAACAACACATTTTGTGGTAATCCTAATATTCATATGTCAAAATTAAGTTTTAAAAAAAGTTATTTCCCCAAATTTGAAATGTAAAATAGCCGATCACTGAAACACACAGAAAAACATGCATAGGCTATATAACAATAAAAAGAAACTCAGTTTAATCATTAGAAAAACTCATGAATTGCCTTTATGACTTGAGAAGAAACAAGTTTTATTATCTCACAAATTTATTGCATTTTGCCATCGTCAATAATAGATTAATCTATATTGATAGGCATGTTCAGGCTCCTCGAATTAAAAACTATTATGAAACTCTACCACCATCACACCTGTGGCATGTTTATGCACAGCGCCATCTAAAGGATAGAAGTGCAATAAAGTCCAGCTTATTCTTTTTGTCACATTCTTTATTTTGTAATAATACTTTAAAATATATTACTATTGCAAATATAGCTGTGTGTAGAAAGAAAAAATGCTTTTTCTTTTTTTGAAATTAAAAAAAAAAAAATCCTGTTTAAATCATCTTGTCGCGGTAATAACACCAAAGATATTCTCGCCTGATGTAAAAGACAAGATGAACACATCACTGTCTGACAGCCCTCATTTTTTTCATTGTGGAGTCCAGACTTTGGAGCGATATTGATCCAAAGATTGCGGCTCCACTTTCAGCTTGACTGTGGAAAATATTTCTGCCAGGCGGTTCTTGAACCGGCGGAGTGTGACAGGAAGCACTTATAGATACAGACAGCTTGGTTTATTGTAGGCTACATGGGAGAAAGTTGGCCGGACCTGGTGGAAGTGACACAACTTTAATGGACAATACAGTGCGACCAAATTATGATGAGTGAGTTTGCACAGCTCTGTTTGTTGGTATGTTTAACTCTGTCTGGAGGCTTGACTTCTGGTTTGGGGCCAAACCAAGAGTTTACATTCATATTACCTGCTGGCAGCTCAGAGTGCTTCTACCAAACAACAACAAAGGACGGCAGCATGGAAGTTGAATACCAGGTAAAAAAGCTTATAAATGACTTTTTCTGTCTCTTTTTAGTTTGTGGTTTGGTTTAATGTTTGGAAAAGCTTGTAAGTTTCTGTTTTATTGAATAAGGAACAGGGTGGACTCTGGTCTTTGTGGCAGAGAGATAAGAAACCACTGATACTGTTAAGACAGTGTGTTATAAAGAAAAAACAAAAGAAACAAAAGAAGAAAGAAACTAAAGGTATCTAACAGGCATCTGTACAAGAACAAAAACTGGTTAACAAGATTGTAAATGTGAAATGTTTGTGATCCATATTGTGTTTCAAATTAATGTCAAACAAAAAGTATAAAGCCTTACTCTGGATTAGGGTTAGATTTAATGTCATTTTAACTATGATTTTAAATTCAAAAGCACACTTGTCCTGAGTAATGTGTTTTACAGCAGCCAGTTTATGGTCACCACGTTTGCATTTCATGACACCTCAGTAGCACACTGGCACTGCACCGTCTGTCAGTGGGAAGTTTTCCTGCTTTCCTTGACACTGTCTTTGTTTCTTGAGCATGGAGTCAGTGAGGCCCTATGGGATTGTTGTGGCACCTTCACCTGCACAGCTAAGAGTGGATGCTTTGAAGGTTGCTTCAGTGTGTGGGAATGTTCAATCGGTCCACGTATCAAACTTCCCAGACTGTAACTCTTCAATCTTTAGAAAGTCACAAATATCCTAACAGTGATTCTAAACTATCTGACTTGTGCCTGTCTTCTACTGGTAATGTCACAGTATACTGGGTTGCTGTTTGGTGGACTATCGGGTCCTTAATTTGAATTTCAGGTAGCTGTTGAACAGATAGTGTGAGTAAGGCTTGAGCAGTGAACAATATGGGGATAGCAGTGGATCTGTGAGCATATTTGCATGTGTCTGTGACTTGGTGTCTGTATGACCTCACCTCAGTCCCTGTTTCTTTCACAGGTGATAGCAGGGTCACGTCTGGATATCGGGTTTGCCCTCATCTCACCCAGTGGATACCGGGTGATCTCTGAATTCAGGAGGTCTGATGGCATCCACATGTGGGTCTCCAGAATTCCTCCCTTTAAACACTTCCTGTTGATGTGATGTTACATTACATTTCTAGCAGTTTTTTTTTGTGAGGATTCCCACCCTGAGCCGACTGCCCTAACTGCAGTTTGTTTATACCTATAAATGAAGGGACTTGATTTTAAATGAGCAGAAATGACACTTCACGCATATTCCATAACATATTAAAACCTGGACAAAAGTCTGAGGGGAGAATAGATTTACTCACACTATGAGAGGATTAATGAAAGAAATGGTCATTTCTTGCAGGGTGGATCCTACAGAAGATGGAGATTACAGGCTGTGTTTTGACAACAGCTTCAGTAAACTGTCGGAGAAGATGGTGTTTTTTGAAGTTGCCATTCACAGCCAAAGCGACACAGGTGGAGGCCGAGATGAGTGGGCAGAACTTGCTGAATCAGAGATAATGGCGGAGTACAAAATAGAGGACATCAGGGTGAGACGTAAATAAACTGTACAGCCGTGACATCTGACGTCATGTGTACTTTATGTTCACTAATTCTAGCAATTTGTCTTTCCATCTCTGTCGGATCATTGTTCGTCTTCCAGGCAAGAATGGACTCTGTGTACCAGCACCTGGAGAAGAGCCGTCAGGTCCAGACTGTGCTGCGGGCCTTTGAGGCAAGGGACCGCTACCTCTTGGAGGACAACCTGTGGAGAGTGTCCTTCTGGTCCTGCCTGAACCTGCTTGTCATGCTCACTGTTGCTGTTGTTCAGATTTACACCTTGCGACGGCTATTTGATGACACCAAGAGGGTCTGCACATGACTACAGAACTCTATAACAGAGATGAGCCGGACATGTCTTGAATCCCACATAGTTTATGAGCCGAATTTAAAGGGAGTAATTAAGAGCGTTTTTATACATACCATCACCTGAAATCACATTGCAGTATGGCAATGTGTGCATGCAGATATAGTCCTGCTCTATCCAAACAAAAAAATGTACAAAGTCATTTAAAAATATTGACATTTGTCTTTACTTCATTACAGAAACTAGAAACACAAAGCTGTTTTCACACTCAAATATTTTATTAAATTTCACACATTTAACTGTTTTGGATATATTTTATCAAGCCATAAACTCATTATCAGACCCTCACTGACAGTGTATGTATTAAAATAACCAAACTTTTTACTATGCTACATGCTTTGAAAATAATTCATAGCGATACAAAATGTGTATTTACACAATCATAAAAGCAGCTTCCCTGATTAAATTTTCCTCCAGTTAAATAATCCTATAGCCATTTGTGGTACAAACACACACATAACAATGACAGACAAAAATCAGTCTCTGTATTTCCTCTCATTTTAATCTTAAAGGGGATTTTTTTTTT
>JBBBVU010000022.1:15381394-15414562 GCA_037177055.1 Atherinosoma microstoma | reverse complement strand
CTTGGCACAGTGCCTCACAAAGTATCTAAAATAGTGTTTATTTTTGGGAAGTTCCCACAACTATATAAATCAACAACTCACTACCGTATAATTTATCAATACAAGCTGATGCGCCTCTGAGGGAATTCTTAAATTGGGCTGGCAGTATCACGTTCAAAACAAAGGCCTCCTCCAGCAGTGTTCCAGCTTCTCTTTTAGGCGTTAAAAAAATTAAATGCTTAGTTCTTCCGTTTCCATTGCAGTCGTGGAGCGAAGCTGTTTCCGCAGTCTGCTGGTCAAGGTCACCAGTTGTTTCGGCGGGGAGCCGGGCGCCTGTTCAGGAACAATCAACCAGCATTAATCTCCTGACCTTGTGACATGTACTCAAGAATTGCTTTAGACATGTAATACGGCAGGGTCCATTCATCGGAGCACAGAAGGCATCTTTACTGAAGCAAATGTCAACTGGAGCACAGACAGGAAATGGTTTATTCTGCAGCTCAAAGTGAAACCCATTTAGACTTATTTTGATCAAATTTAACAGTAGGGAGGATTGGACTATTTTTCCTCTATATATTAATGGCTTTAATGATTAAATTGTTGCAACACTGAATTAAGCAGTGTACGTTTCAACTCTTCTCACATTTTATTGCCACATTAAATGTGCTTGATTCAATGCATCATGACAAATCCTAACACCCAAAAAAGTTTAACAAAAGGAGTTATAGTTTTAATAAATGGAAATGGTCAATATGTCCAGTACATGAGCAACATGTTATAATTAATGTGGTATTGGGTATTTGCCGTGTACTTCAAACCTGGATAAAATGCATTTATTAGTTTAAAGATCACTGACCACTATGAGAAATGCATCACTAAAGCATCACCCTATGGCTTAAGTGTTGCCATGGGAACACATGAGGATTTGTGTTTGGTTTAGATATAGAGAAAAGAGGGGAAAGCTATGGAAGTGCTCAACACAATCTAAGAGAGAAATGAAAGAAAGAACATAACACAGGACACAAAGAGACACCAACCACCAGAGCCAGTCCCTTTATTGTACACAACACCTCTTTATTTACTTTCCTTGCTAAATCCGTTCATGTTTATTCAAATCAATTATAATTGCTACAGAGGCACTTTACAAGGGTTTGAAAAAAAAAAAGAAAGCTTTTTGCAGGTTTGTTTCCAACCCCTTCCTCCAGATTCAGAGAGGGGAAGGAAAGATGAAGGAAGGAGGATACATAGGAAGACAACACAGGATTCCCGCAGCCTTATGTTTGACATAGGCATCTAACAGTCTTGGCTTCTCAAGGGCAAGCTGAGGTGACAGGCACACAGGAGCTTCAACTAACTCTAGCCAACAGGTTTTAACAGAGGAACTACTAAATTTAGAATACCTATTGGTGTGTGTAAAATCTAATGTGAAAGGCCATTATTGCAAAGATTCAAGGCTGTTTTTAGGAAAAAAAACTATCTAGCTCTGTCACTGAAAGCAAGTCCAGGAGAAAAGAACAAAAAGCACATTCTGTCAAGAGTCTGGTGGCTTTGGACATTTCTAAAATGTTCATTTCTTTGTATTGTTGGGTTGTTTAATTCAATCTTCTCGAGACAGGATGTGCATTTATAACTCCCATCACCCACTCACCACCACAACTGATCAAACCCAAAACAGGAAACATCCAAGAAACTCAACATCACTCCCACCTTGACCCCATTTCCCCCCCCCAATCACCTTAAGATGTTCCAGAAAAAGATTAAAATGTTTTTTTGTTTTTTTTTTAAAACCCTCAAAGAGCAATCAAAAACTATTAGCAAATAATCACAGCTGTGTTTGTCAAGACCCAAGTGCACTCCCAACACATTCTGACCGCTGACCCTGTAGCAGAACCAGAATATAAGAATAATCTAAGTGAAACTACTGACTGAGCAGAATAGTTGCTACAATAGCTGATACAACTGTGATCAAAAGCATGAAAAGATATGACAAATGCCCAGGTTATAAATAATGTATGAGAAGCAGACCGAGCTTTTCCCTACACTGTTAGTGAGAAATTTTAATATGAAGCCTAGTTGCATTTTTACACTTTGGGCCTTTATTATGATGAACAGCATGTATTTGTCATGAGCCCTGTGTGACAAAATGAGGCATACGACAACTCTGAAGTATAGGCCAGCTATATACAATATATTTAATGCATGGGAGCAGAGCTGATGGAAATAATAGTAAATGTACTTGAAAAGCCCGGAGAGAGATGTTGCATCTCATTTACACTTAACTCCATGCTTATACTCTAAAACAGATCTGTCCCAACTAAACAACCATCGCCATCATATTCCATCCTCTCTGAGAGAAAACTGACTAAACTGTGCGCTTGTTTCTATTCGAATCCTCTAATCCAGGAACTAGCACGGTCTATGAGGAGGCTCCAAGCCTCACGGGTTCAACTGAGACTAAAATGCTAAATATTTATACATCTTAGAATTAGAAGAGAAAGCTTCCCACAAAGTGCAGACAGCCTCCAGTTTGTCTTTCTGTCCCTCTCCCGGGTATCTGTGCATAATGTTTTGTAACGGACTACAACGACCCTGTTATGAGTGGTTTCCTGTAAGGCTAGATGGCTAGAAGTGCTTGGATTACATTGGTCAATTAAGTTGACATCTTTTGATTGTGGAAGGATAACTCAGAGGGGGAAAGCTGAAGATAGTCTCTCAGTCTTCTGCAGCCCTGCCCTGGGTCTTTTTATGCTTTGCTGCAATCAAGATTTCATTTAAAGCTACATTTATAGCAATCATTAAAAATGACAGTCACTCAAATAAAATAACACAAGAAAAAAAAAATATAATCAACACCAACAAAAATAACAGTGATAATAAGATTCTGGGTTTTTTTTTTTATGAAATCAGTTGAGATATGAAAACCCAGTAAAACATTAACAACAGATTAAGTGTGCATATTACGAAAGTATTGGGGCGTATTTAAAATGGAAGGAGGGAGGGGAGAAGAGAGCCAGCCTGTACCAGTTAATAAATTATTTCATACAAGTCATTTTATGCTGGGAACCATGTGAGAAAATAGTAAACTACCGGTTATAAAACATTTCTAAGCAAATTTTGATACATCATCTCCTACTGTTAGAAGTGAATGCATCACACTGATAGTCTGGATTTACTTTGTATTCCACAGCAGCCAGATGTAATATTCAAGTGGTTAAGGGGCTTTCTTTCCTTCCTGTGAACTTAGAGACAGTATTAGCAGCTTATTAACGTTGCTTGAATGAAAACATCGCTGCGGCTGGACGATGCACGTTACGCACCGCTCCAAGACAGCCCCTCCCCTCGAGCCCCTGCCCCCGGCCAACAGTGTGCAGATACACACATCCACGCACAAACAAACACGCTTAGGTGGGCTTGGCCACAGGTCTAGTCTAGCAGGGAGGGCTCAGCAGGGCGGATAATGGTGGGCCGGTGAGAAGGAGCACCAGGGGGTCTTCGGCTGCAACGGGGAGAGAAGATACAGGACAAGGCGTGAGACGTGCTCACAGAGACAGTTGTGAAGCCAAACCACCAGACAGAAAGAAAAGATTGGAGGCCAGGACAGAGAGAGGAACCATTAACAGAGAATTAAAGGACAGTAGAAACGGGGGTAAAAACAAATGATAAACAAAGCCTGCAACTTTTTAAACGAGCTAGATGATTAGATGCTGGTGACAAAATGTTACAAATACAGCACTCTGAAAACTGCACAACATACACCAAAGATATCAAAAAGGGAAGCCGTACCTTGGTACACCAGGTGGGACGCGGGCTGGTCGGGAGGGGATCTGTGGCGGTGCGCTGAAGGGATCCTGACTGCTGTTGAAGGCATTGATGGGTGGACCAGGACGGGAGGGAATAGGGGGTGCACCAAATGCTGGAGAAGGATTGAGTGGAGCTCCAAAGGGAGGAGAAGGGTTCATGGGTGGTCCTGGTGTTGGGCCCCTAACAGCAGGCGGGCGGCTGGGGGGCTGCGCTGCTGCAGGTGGCGGTCTGCGTTGAGGGGTTGGGCTGAACAACAAATATAACAAAATCAAAGTGACATGACAATAATCAACAAATTTTAGTTAGCAGTAGAAGAGGGCAGACAACAAAACACAGATAATACTGTGGGTATCATCAAGGTGGGCATCATCATAAAGATCTGATAAGACGCTAGTTTTCCTTCACCTGGCTTCCTGGTTCCAGGAGTCATTTACAGGTGGTGGTACAGGGGTGGAAATTGTGTTGGCGCTGATGTCGCCGATAATGAGCAGCGCTTCTTTGAGTGCATGGTACATGCGCAGCATTTCGTCTCTACGCTGGGCCTGGTCAGCTGACTCCTCCATGAGGCTGTTCTGGTCCCCAGATGAATAAAGATAAGCCAGTAGCTCCGAGTGGATGAAATCCTTCGCCTGTATGGAAAATTTCAGATTTTAAAGAGCAGATTGTGGCAACTCAGACTTTTCACTAAAAACAAACAAAGTGTGTTTTTTAAGTGGGGCAGCAAAAGCCAAAAGAAAAGACCTCACAATATTTAATATTTGTATGAAAGCAGTCAGGGAGGACGCGGAATTTATCAATTTAAACCTAATCAAACAACGTGCAGCTGGTGTGAAGTTTTGGTTATGAATATATGTGTGTGCATATAACAGTGTGTTCTTGGTGGACTGCTGGGAGACATGAAGAGAGTTCACCATTATAATAAAACATATTAAACAGATGGCAGACAACTCCCCCTAAGCATCATAAATTATCTTAATGAGATGCTTTCATTTTATGACCCCGTGCCACCATGAAATAAACAAACAAATCTGCTACTAAAATGAATGAGACCAGTGAACACTGTTCTCATGAGCTCTACATCACAGTCACATTTATAACCCCAAACATCGTATTTGATCATGGCTGAGATCCATGTTTTAGCTCAAAGAATGAACATAAAAGATGGACTTATTAATGTGGTGCTATTTTTTGGATTGTGAACTGCCCTTGTAAAGCCTTGAAGTCAGCAACTAATTATATCCATCTAGGATTTTTAAGTTAGCTAGGGGTGGATCCGACTGGAAACATGAAGACAATTTACCCATACGTATAAAAACAGAAACTGTTTTTGCACGAGGCTGTAAACAGATTTATTTCAGCTGTAACTTTGGCTGTTTTAAAATGGTTAATGAGAATTGACATCCTCCAATGGCCATTTGAGAAACTGCAGGTTTTGACACTTCCAGTAAAGTTTGATTCAGGATATATCTTAATAAAAGTAACATGGTGATCAACAAAACAAGGAAGCATATTCCATCCATGCATTTCCAGAGTTTTTACAGATCTGTGTTTTACTTGGTATATATGTCATGCAGAATAAAGTGTGCATAGTATGCAGAGCACCAGAAAATTTTACATTCTCATTTACAGTGTTTAGGTTGAAATAACAGCCACTGTTGACATCATATGTCTAAGCAGATTACTTCAAATGTATAACCGGGGTGGATGTACAAGCACTGATCAAAGTGGGTGAACGGCAGTGCACAGTGAAGCAGTTATAGACTCAGACCAGCTACTGTCTGCTAAGTAGGATTTATGTTTGTGCCTTAACGGTTTGTCGGATCCTTAAACACAATCCTTTGACATTCAACAGAAGGTAACTGTGCACCTTTTAACAGCACATCTCCCTCATACTCGCTTTGGTCAGCAATCCAGTGTAGTAAGACAGCAATATTCTACTTCCAGTCTCTTTAATAGAGACTGGAAGAGAAACCAGAGAAACCAGAGAAACCATGAGAAACCAGAAACCGATTCTTAATGACTTATGTCTGCTGCTGGGGATGTCTGGACTTACACTGTTGATCATGAGATGCATGATGGTCTTGGGTACAAGGTCTCTGATAGATTTGTTGATGATGCAAATGTATGAATCCACCAGATTACGGATGGTTTCCACTTGCCGCTCCAACTGAGGATCCATGGAGAATGTGTCTGCAGGGGCTGCCTCTTCGTTCTCCACCTTAGCAACAACACACAAACAAATCAGCAAAGATTAAGCTAATTAACTGGATATCATGTGAACATCTTCATAGTGCTGCTCTGTAAAGGCATCAATGACGTCAATGGTCCTAAAATAGTGAACAAAGAAAAGCAGTACAAGTCTCATTATGTGTGGAACTGTCTTGAGCTGTGATGCACACTTTGTAGACAAACAGCCTGTAATTTACTCTCTTATACCACCTTTAATAAGATTGAAATTTCTTACATTTGTTCCACATTTTTAAATGATAGCGGTTTCAAATCACTCTTGCAACCGCTTATGGCAATACTTGTGGTTATTTAGCCCTAGGTGTGTTATGGCGGTTTTTCTGAGTCAAGGCTGTCTTCCAACTCTCAATGAGAGGAGCAACCTGATTCTATATTGTTGACAAGCGTATGTCGTTTCAGCTGATGTGACACTAGTTTACGATTCCAAAAACAAAAGTCACAACCCAGACAACTTGCAGCACAGAAATCTGTGTATACTAAAATGTATGAAAACACAAAATCACATGACTGGAATTGCTGCAAGTTACTTGTAGAGTGGTTTGGTAAAAGTTAGAGGCACGTCAGCTAGAATTTTTAATTCATACCTGGTCCTTCTCAGGATAAACTCCTGCCCTCAGGAAAGATGCTTTCCAGCTGTCAACATCTTCTTGAGAATCACAAGCCAGCTCTATTTGACGAAGATCTTTATACACATTTCTGTACACATGAATGGCAGAAAATAAACGAGAATGAGTAGCATCTTTCTCCAACACACAGGGACATGCATAGAGACAATAGGCAATATTCTCAGTGGTCAACGACCTATGTGTTTATTAACAACATAACCCTGACCTCTGCTCAGTGTTGAAGATGGCAAAGATATGTTTTGTGGACATAAAGCCTTTCTCAACATCTCTGATTTTCAAGTTGTCCAAAGGCAGCATATACTTCTTTTCTTTTTCCTAGAACAAGAGATCAAAAGTGTTAACACAGCATACACAGTACAATAAAAGAGACAACCTGGAAAACTGGAACGTAAAGAGAGAAAGTGTGCAAACATTAAGGCAGTTTGAATATATTTATCAGCATTGTGAAAAGTGGCCAAAATATTTAAACCAGGTAACAGGACTCAACTCAGCAACTACAGACCTGTCGGTGTTTTACCATTTTTTCTTATCTTATGGAGTAATGTGAAGCTCAGCAGCTTAATCACCACCTTAATTTATGTTGGTGCAATATTTTTACATTTAAAAAAGGATGACTTTGTATCTATTTCACTAACAGGAGCCAGTGTCAGAAATTTCATAATAATACGATTGTAAATGATTAGGGAGGGAAAAGTGAGGACAGCAGCTACAATTCTTCGCCAGCACTGAGCAGGCAGGATGGAATGTATTTCCTCTTTGTGGAGGACCACCAGGCTGGTGAGATGAAGAAATGCATGATGAAGGCAAGGGCGAGGAGGAGGAGGAGAGGGATAAAAGGAGGAGCATGGGTAGTTCTAGGGGGATGGGGTGCCAGCTTTCACTGCTGAGCAAAGACATCTGGAAGCATTTACGTCTGCACTAACAGAGAGCGGCACAGGCCCAACAGTTACATCACTCGCAGTTCTACACAGTCCCCGCCCTCGCCACACATCTACACACATACAGGACTAAATCCTTAACTGGACGTGGAAAGACAAACATGAATCTACTCAACAAACACAAACACCCAAAACATAGACTTTGGGTGTGCATAAAGACACACTTGTAAAGATATGACTAGTGCTCTGGAGGATTCATGTGGACAAGCGCCTACACACCACACATGCACACTTGTACACACAATCACCCCCTCCCCTTCGGCCCCCGTAACCCAGTACGATTTCCTGCAAATTCCAAAGTCAGATCCCAGCTGGAACATTTCAGCCCGCCTGCCACGTCAGTTTGCCGACATCCTACGTTTTTCATTCTCTTTGCTTTTTTGCAAAAGGCAACCAACATAAAAATGAACTATCTTGGTTGTTCCTGGGCAAAGGAAGGCCACTGGCATGGATCTCTTCTTTCGTTTTGGTTTGGAGGTGTCATGTTTTGGGGGGTTTCTTGGCAGAAGAATGGAGACAACCAAGGCCTGAAACGGATCAAGCGGTGAGTAATGCGGCTGCAATTATGTATATTTTTTATTAAAACAACTGGGTGGGGGGGAGGGGGGAGTGTTTTTGGATTAGTCCACGATCATTTGTTTTTGCATCTTTATCCAATCAATCCAGAAACATGTTGCTTGTTTAGCCAAGAAGTACTTTAAGGAGATATTTACATTACGTTGGTTTACAGATATTTTTCAAGGACAGTAAGTTTCATATAATGCTTTGTTCTAAAAATGTATGTTCAACAAAATAAGCATGTGTCACTTTAGCATTTGCCGTGTTGTGTACATGACTTTGCTTATATATATATATATATATATAATTGTAACATTGAGGTAATGTTTACACTGTGTCATCTGTTCTACAGTCCAAGGGTAGCGACCTGCAGACACAATGACCTCTGGGTCCTTCCTCTCTGAGTCCTTCTCACCACCACCCACCCCGCCTGCCCAGTGTTCAGACTACCTGTTCCTCAGGGTACAGCTGAACAGTAGTCTGCACATTGGTTAGGCTGGGCTGGGATTTGCAATCAACTCCTGCCTCTGATGGTAATGGCACCAAATCTCCATTAAGGATGAATTTTATTAAGTTTCAAAACCATTATCGACATCTTTGTACATTGTTGTAGTACGGTGTTATCAGCATTAAAACAGAACTTCACTCACCTCTTCGTCTTTGTACCAGGACAGGGACTCAGCTGTCAGGACAAACCAGTATTCCTTGGAACCTCCTTTCATGATACTGATGTTGATGGTTAGCCAGCCTTTTCTGATTACCTACACAAGTGGAATATGCAGGAGAGACAAGGGTTGCAGGGAGAGGGGGATACCAGGATGGAGGAAAACCGCTTTAACAAACAGGCTCATGCACTATTGAAATATGGGCCTGATTAAGTGCTACATTAACAATTGTTGAATTTGACAGATATTAAATAAAATTGTACCCACTTACCTCTGAGATCCTAGTAAATTAGTTAGGTTTGTGTTTTATTTAAATGCAAATATTACATATTTCATGTCAGTCTGCTATTATTTAAAGCATTGCAAGACCGTATCAAAGACTAAATATGTCAAGTTATACAGCATACAGGGATCAAAGGACAGAAACACATGCAAAGTACTATATACTGTCCATAATTAAACTAAAAAAAATGTTTTAAAGTAGTATGAGATTCAGTTGAAAACAGTAGGGAAAAAAAGAAAAAGTAGGCTCAGTTCTCTTGTACAAAAAAATCCTTAAACCAACAAACCGTGCCAGATGCTGTCCAGGGCATGCTTGCCCCAACTCTAAGTCAAAGATCAAGGGTCGACGGCGGTATGTTAGCTAATCTCAGAGGGTCAGTAAAAGTTAGTTTGTTCTTAGTTAGTTCAAAAGCAGCTGGGTTACCGGGGTTAACTGGACTCATTTATACAGGAGGCAAATACTTGATTTCAGAAAGAAAAAGGGAAAAAAAAGGTTAAAAGAACTGTAGTGAACACAATTAAATGGAGAGGACAGTGGAATAACAGGAGGATAAAAATCTAAACAGCAATGAGAAAATCATGTGGAGAAGTGGGGAAGGAGAAAATGTGTCAGGCCAAGAGGTTGCGTTGGTAAATCACTTTGGAGAAATTAAAGCATGCATTTTTTTTCCCCCTATATTCTTGCATAGACTCCCATGCGACTCAATTCTAATATTGGAGAGCATCTGTGAAAAATGAGCTCCTGTGCCATGTAAAGATAACTGGAAAGTAACCATTTCAAAGCCTGCTTTATAGTTCTCTCTCCTGCAGTTCCTCTCCTTACAGAAAGGAACTGTAGAGAGGGAATGAGGAAATTAATTAATTAGTTTAAAAGTGCCAATATAAACATGGGAGAGGAGGCAAGAACGTAGGAGCTTTGCTGGTAGTTTGCCTTGGCAAGGAAATGACTTAAACCTTTCAGAAACAAAAAAAAAAACGTTTCAAATACCCTGCTATTAAAGTCAGCTGAAAAATAGTTTCCTCATTTTTAACATCAGCTTTGTTCTGAGATGTGAGGCTTTTGTTTCTCACTTGTTTGCAAGAAACAGACAATAGGCACTAAACATTCAATACATTATTTGAAATGTTTTTGATTATTGGTTATCAAAACCATTAGTTTAAATCAATGAAAACAGCAAGAAAGACATTAATTTAATTACAGTTTGACATGTTAATTTCAATTTGTCCTGATAGACAGCACAGATGGAAATTAAGAGATTTAAACAGGAAATTTTGACCAAATTATACATATCCATCCCAATACCATGATCAGTCACCAGATCAACTCAAGACAATTTTGATGAACTCTGATTGCAGAAATTACAATTTGGTATTTTTTAGGAGGACTTTACTTGGACATAAATTTAATATAAAAATCAAAGCAGAGAAATCTTTCAAAGATTAAAAAACATAACTTTACTTAATTTTGCCCGTTCAATCGCTCCCAACTCTCCCCATTTTTGACTCCAGTGACTTCTAACACGATTCTCACAAGGCAAACTTTTGAGTCACCGTGCATGAGGCAGCAGCAGAGGTAAAATCCAATGACAGGAGAAGTGATGCCTCCACAATCACAGATGGTAAAGTTCCTCTTTCTCTGCCTATCTCTTTGGTCCTTAGAATAGAGAACATGTGGCAACATGCCACAACATAGTTTGGTGGCAAAAATAACATCCATCCTCTTCTAAACATTCACTTGACAATGTTAGTAGAATTACTGACAATTACTGTTTTATTAAAGTGAAAAATTACAAGTGCATGTTGAGTTTTACCATGAGGACAGTCCAGATTAATGGCATTTGTCCCCAATTACAACATATCACTTTGGTAAGTCTGTAGACTCTACCTTTTCTTCCTGGACCTCTCCTAGTACACCAAGCTGCAGAGGGGTAAAACAACTCATTACAGTGAAAGTATCACCTCATGTATTTAAAGCAGCCGACTTTCAACCTGATATCTTTAACACTGCATCCTCTGGCTGACCTTAGTACAATGGCTTCAGTTCTTCTGCATGGTCTACCCCTGCTGCCCCTGGCAGGGTGTGGTTTAAATCTATGGGGTACTTACCAGAATCTCACCCTGCAGTAATAAGAAGGGAAGGGGGGTGTTAAAGCAGTGGGGGCAGCATAAAATCAAAGCCAAAATAAATGAGAAAATAAGGAAGCAAAAGTAAGGGACACACAAATAGAAAATAGAAAGGGAGGGAAAGGGTGACAGGTGGAAGATAGGGAGGAGAAAGGGGGAAAAGGAGAAAGTGGTAGAAGGAACAGGTTTCAGGGAGCAAGAGAGGAAGAAACAGCCAGAGACAGATGAACAGAGCAAAAAGAGAGAGGGGTAGAGAGAGACAGAGCAACATGCATTTAGAATTACTTCAAGTATATCGTCACAATTTGGTTATGTCATATTTGATGCTCAGCTGATCAGTGCAATGTCCATGCATATTCTGAATTTCAATTTTAAAAAAGATGCTTGTGAGTTAATGGCAAAAACAATCAAATAAAATCAACATTTTCATGTGATTAATTTTTGGCTCGTTTCAGAACAAGATGCCTTGGTCACATGCAAACAGCGCAGAGATGTGAGCTCTTTTCAAACAGAAGGGAAAGGGGGCTTTTTTTTTTTAAATGGCTAAACTCCTCTCTTACTGATACTGTCATCATCAAGGCTCATTTGAAGAATAATTTGTACATGAGTGATGTATGTTTATGGTCCTTAAATAACACACTTAAAGAGCTCAATATCCATCTGAACAAAATAAAGGAGAGATATCAACTTGTTATTGTAGATTAACCAGGTCAACTCAGTGATTTAAAAAAAAAAGACTAGGACTGAGTATTGCGCAAAAAATAATGTACTGAAAAGTATCATTAACAATTAAAGGACATATATTAAACAGCCGAGGTATGTTCATCAAGTTGATTAATAGAAGGAATATAGGAGCTATAAATAAAGTGTATAAACCTGGAATTGGTGAACAGACCAGGGCTGAGTGATGAAACGTACCTGGTTGGGGATAGCCCTCTTCTTATTTGCAGCAGTGTTCCTCTGCTGAGCACTGTCAGTACACAAAGATGGAGAGATAACAAGTAGTAATGAAACTACGCCCAATGCAACCTGCTAAAAATATCTAACTCTTAAACTTTCATATGTCACCATATCATACTACATTCATTCCAAAAAATAAAGTTTCCCATCAGTTTTAGATTGTAATCTTTTAATTTAAAAAATACTTAACTAATACCAGAGGATTTTTTTTTATTTACTTGTTTAGGTACATGTGAAAACAAGGCTTTAGTATAACATAGTTATAATTAAATGATGACAAAAGCACATGGGAGGTTCAAGCAGTCTCAGACATACTGTACACAAAACCCTCAGTCTTTTCTGTATGCCCACCTGTTGTTGCCGTACCCTGGGGAGCTACCATCATCCAGCCTTCTGGAGTCAAGACTGAAAGTGATGTCATGAGAACCATTAAAGAGCCCTTGCTGACCTCTGAGACGTTACGTCACTCCACTTGCCATGCAGAGGCAAGAAATAAAACCTAACACATGCTCACACGGGGGCTTCCTTTGTTACTTTGTCAAAAACAAAATCCACACATGAGAAGAGCTCCACTCAGCTATAGGTTACTGTAGCTGCTACACCAGGGAGTATAATAATCCACCTTCAAAGTCAAAACTATGTAGTGATATAACACAAAAAAGCTAAATGCTTTGCTGTGTACTAATGAGTTTCTAAAGCAAAGTAGCTAAAGGGAAAGACATGGGCACGGCTCTCTTTTTTCTACAGTGTGCAGTACAGAGGAACATCTATTTGCCAGCAACAAAGCATGCTTGACTGGTTTTGTTTTGAAGCGGGCGGTATTGTTTCATGCTGGGCAAGAGAGGTAAGCAACTATGTTACCTTCACCACTTCCCCTAGAGGGAGAACATGTTCTGATGTGGCTCGATCACTAATTGCCATGCAAAATTACACTGATGCACCACAGGTTTGCAACAAGTGTGCAACCATAGGTAATGCTTAAATCCCAAGTCACAGAGTGATGGTCCAGATTCTGAAACAGCTGAGTTGCACATGTATTGATGGCCAAGAGTCAGGGGATTACATGTTTTTTTATACCTCTATGGATCCATAAATAGAGATAAAAGGCAACACAAACTTATAGGAGATCCCAGTTTGTGTGCTGCAACCAGGGTCATGGCAACAAGCTGTTAATTGGACTGAAAAGGGGGGTACATACTTTGCGAAGCCTATGAAGTCCTCATGGTTGGTGTTGATGTAGGACAACTCAATGTCAATCAGCAGCAGAACCTTAAGAGGCAGAAAATTGTGATTAGGGTGGAAAGGTCTCAATTAAACACTACTTACAAATGTGTAACACAGCACACAAGAGAGAAAGTGGAAATCCTCACATCTGACATTACACACTTGTGAACTGAAAAAGGCAAGCCTGAAAGATACAGCAAAATTTAGACAAAGCAATGCTGATATAACCTGTCAGTGATAATACCAAGGCTGCAAGTTGAAGCATTGTGGTGGAGTTGAGAATATGATTTCACGCAAAGGTTTCACTTTATTAACCCCACAATTTCACATGTTCCTGTCTAAAAACAACTGTCAACCCTTTCACTGTCATCAGTGTATGATTCTGTAGAGTTCATGCCGTCAAGTCTTCTTTAAAAACATCATTCATCCATGAGCACGAAGGTGTTTCATTTACATCCTACGATGACGCTTAAAAAAACAACATAAAAGACCAGAACGTTTACCCACTTCCCTCTCTTGCCATGTCTTACTGAGTGATCTCCAAGCCCACAATTACAAACTGCTCTTTCTGAGATCCATCAACATTTATTCTGCTGTGCTTGGGGGGTGGGGGGATATTTAACTCATGTCCCCTACCAAAGAGTCAAAAAGAATCATTCTAAAATGATCCAGGCCTCAATTAATAACTTTTTCAAGTCTACAAACCTTCATGACAAAGTATGAGGAAACCTTGAATTATGCATGCAGAAAATAACTGATACTTAACTTGTAACCCACGCATCTCAATGCAAACAGCAACAACCAAAAAAGCAAAGCAATGACACCTAATTACTTATAAAGAAAACCAAGTGGGCAGCAGTTCTAACTAGTTTAACTAAAAAGCATTGTGAGTTTTTACTGTCATGCACTAGATACAAGTAAAAGTGAAACTTAAGTGATGACTAATACCGAGATGGCAGGTGATATGTTTTATCATTAATAGATCCATTAGTTCATAATACCATTATTATAGCTTATCTTTGAATATTCTGCATTTTTATAGGTTTTGCTTTGTCCCCTCATCATCTCATCATGATATAGACTATATATGAATATCAAATATCTCCAAGTGTACATGTTCTGAATATATATTATACATACATACAAAAAAAGATAAACATCAAAGGCTGACCAGAGTTCACTCCACTGGCTCAAGAGCCACTGGTCTATTAAATTAACATCCTAGCAACACACCTGATCCTTGGTCTTCCCTTCTCTTTCTCTGACATGGGTGGTCACAATCCTCTCAGTCTCCTCTCTCAGCCTGGGATAGGAATTGAGCTGAAAAACAACAGAAGCTGTAACTGCAGCACTGAACACAGGTGCAAACACTCACTTATATGTGAGCTTGAGCTCAATGACACTTACCAAAAGATATCAAAGAGAAACAGGAGTGAGAATAAATAGAAACAAAAGAAAAGAGTAAAAGATAGTCAAGTGACATTTTAGTGTCACACATGTCCAGGCAATCACAATCCAACACACAGACAGATTTTTATAAACAGGGAGCATCACTTGGATAAGGTGGTGAGATATTTACTATCAGCCAGGAATAAAGCTAGTCATCTTCTGTTTTCATGCTTTTTTTTAGGAAATCAAGAGACTAAACTATAGATATTTAAATATTAATATTGTCATCCCTTGCTGATAGTAAAGTTTTGAAAATAATCAATGTTAGTGAAGACTGGATGACAGAGTGGAAGTAAGCAGAAATAAATCCAAAAGAGAAAGAGAAAGTATGTCTGCTTTAAGGAGTGTATGTTACATAATTTCTTGCTGTGTAGTGTCGTCCCTGTCCACAAGATGGTAGTGGAGCACCGTTGCTATGGAAACTTCTTTCAAAGATGTCACTGTGCCCATAAGTTACTAGTATTATCCCTGCACCCCCCACATAAGTGCCTTTCCTTCAGTTGAACAGATAGCTAAGATGAGTCTACCTTGTGGGTCAACTCTGCTCAAACAGGCCAGGCTGGCTGAGGGGCAGGGCGGGAGACAGGTAGCAGTATGGAGGTGGGTAAAAATAAACACTTTAATGAGATGATGCTGAGGCCAAAAACCATGTGGGAGCAGGCAACTGGAAATTTCAAGTTGCGCTTAAAATTTCAGACCTGATTTGTAAATGAATATTCAGTCAGAATGGTATGGCAATTTTCAGAGTTGTGATGCAAAAGCGGAAGGGACAATACATACATCCAAAGCAGGGGGCACAAAGTGGCAAATGAGGGTTGGGTCCGATTTCACAGTGGGGAAAACTATACTTTGATGACAGCAATACACATTTATGAAGACAATAATTCCCCTCTCTTTTCATAGCAGTATGCATGTCCCTGGTTACCTTAACAGCACACTTCATGACGAGTGCAGTGAGTTCAGACACCACTAGGTCCACACATTTGAGGCTGGGCTCTTTGAGTTTGAGGATCTGCTTTTTGACAATCGCCTCGAAAGCCAGGTCAGGGGTGAAGAGCCCCGTTCTGTAAGGTCATGGGGTCGGATTGGATTTTGTTGTGGTAGTATAGAGGCAGAAACGGGGAGAAAATGAAGAAAGAAGAAATTTGGAAAGACAGGAAGAGGGGAAAAAAGGAAGGAAATAAGAAGAGAAGGTTGTTTTTTTTCCCCCAGTTAGTCATTTCTAGCTGCTGAGAGACAAATCAAACAGTGGAGGACAAGCTGCAGGTTTTTCCACATTCTCTTCCTTGACAAGCCAGGAGGTAAATATGATAGAGATGGACATCACTCACAACTCAGAAACCATCATAGAGCTTACAGACTCCTCTATGTTTTGCTGGCTCTGTGCACCGAGTTGTGAGACCTGCAACTTGTCCAGGAGAAACCAGAGATGCTCATTCCTGGAAACATCTCTTATCCACGACAGCACGTCACCCGTCACAACACTCCACAACACGACAGCGCTGCCTGCACAAAGAGCTCATGGGGTTGGGCTAGGCTGAGGGCAAACTGCACAGAACTCGTCTTTTACAGATTTAAAAAGAAGAACTCATGAGTGGAGACTTTTCCACATGTTGTAGGAGGATGCTTGGCTAAGGTTCTGTGACAGTGTAACCTTTGCCACACCCATGGCTGCCTGCCACCCCTGCCCTGTGTCTCGGCCGAGTCGGGAGATGCTGGACACCTGCAGTACCTTGTTGGTGCACTGCCTGAATGTGTTGATGAGCTCCTGAATGACCAGATCGATACATTTGAGACAGGGCGTTTTCAGCTTAACGATCTGCTTTTTCACGATGGCCTCAAACGCCAGGTCTGGAGTGAACAGCCCCGTTCTGAGGATGCACAGAGAGACAGAGGCGCATCGGCCGACAAATGGAACAGTTAACAGATGTGTGGGCCAGGAAAAAACAAAACAAACATGGACAAAAGATAATGAGAGAGAAAAAAAAACAGATGATGGTGAAGAGATGTAAAGTTATTGACAAAGAAAAAGTTGAAAGACTTACAAGACAAGGATAGAAAAGATTAAGTGTCGATGAAAAACAAATGTACGATGGGTTAGATAATACAGAACTGGAGTTTCACTGAGACATGTTACACAAAACCTCATAAGAACTGATCGCTTTAGCACAGAAACGTGAAAGGAGTGGGCGGTATTGCAGTGAAGGATTGAAAAATTTGTAAAAAATAAAAAATAAAAAAGACAGAAATAACAGGAAGAAACAGTAGAAAAGCAATTCATAGTTCCACATACAATAGACGACATTCTCTAAAAACTTGAACCAAGGCACGATTATACAAACTGGAATAATAGTAAAACACCAGCTCTGAGAAAGGGTTGGACTGCACTCTACTTGCCTGACGCCATGAACATTTTTGATCGCGTGGCTGATTTCCCGCCTTAGCTCCTTTTCGTCAAACACAATCTGGGGAACAAGGGAGAAAACGCAGCCCTTTAGGATATATTACAATACATTACTCTTTGTAAAGACTCTAATAATGCAAAGTCTCAAAGTGCAGTGTAATAAACGTCAATGTTAACCTTGACTAGCTCAAAGGGGAAGCGTTCATGGAAGAGGCGGTTGATCTTAGCACCACCTGACAGCTCATTGGTGTCCACCTGGTCCCCTGAGCCCTCAATGCATTTCTCAAAATCCACACCAAATTGCTGCACCATCCTGTTCAGGCACAAAAGACGAAGAATGTGTAAATAATCTCCTAGCTGTTTATTGATCCACTGACATTAGATGCAACATATGCATTTACATCCCTTTCAGTCAGGATGCAAAACATGTCATGTGTATCTTCTGAGAGGCTAATATTATGTCAGCTTGTTTCCTACAATCTCATTGTCATTTCAAGTCACACAATGTGATTTAAAATTTTGACGACTTCTCAGGCAAATGCAATAATTAACTAAAGATTCCAAAGAATTTAAGATTTTCAAGTGGTTTAATTTCTCTTCAGAGGTCTTGATAACTCTGAGGTCTTTGTTTATCTTTGTACTCAAACAATAATGAAGCTTTAAAATGCATTTTTAAAGGTTTCGTAGATTTTAACAGATGGATTGTTTGAATCCATTGAAATACTTAAACTACTTTAATATGCATGTTAAAGTTCAGCAATGTAAATTTGCACTCACTGCAACAAAGCCTTTGTTTTGCGAGTTGGATCATCTGGACGGAAGTTCTTATACTCTTCAACCTCTTTCTCCAAGGAGAGGAGTTGGCTCTGCAGCTTACTACGCAGTCCAGGCAGGGTATCCCTGATATGATTGGTCAGTTGCTACAGACACAGGTGGCAGTATGACGTATGAGCATCAAGACATGGGATGGCAAAGAGAAAATGGCATTTTACTGTTTCAAGTAAAAGACAGAAAGTTTAACACAGACCTGGTTAAGTGTCTTTTGAAGATGCGGTGTGCCCATACGCTCTGCCAAGTGTCTGTAACCAGGGTGGGACAGGAAGAACTTTCGCTCTGCAGCCAGAGCAGCACGAATGTCTTTCTTCCCGTCAATGTCTTTTTGACTGCGATTTACCACGCCAATGTAACCTAGACAACCAAAAACAAGCGGCCATTTCAGACTACTAATATTATTCACAACATAAAGTCTAAATATGTTCAGTGTTTTATGACTCTGACCTCTTCGCAGTGGCAAAAGTTTATTTTCAAGGATGTCCTTTGCATCTGTGCCCTCATCCATTAGGTCCAGTTTTGTTATAACGCCAATAGTACGCACACCTGCAAAAAATGTAAACATATTCTTTACTTTTCACATTATGTATATTCAAAAAATAACATAAATGAAGAAGCATAATACAGGCACAGATATCATTGTCTTTGAACTTTTCTAAGCAGAATCCAGCTCAAGAGACTGCTGTTAATGGGAGGTAATGGGTATCAGTCCTGATCGCTCACTGCTGAGCTAACTGAAAGCTACATGCATTACCCTGTGGGTCCACCTCCTTGGCGATCTTCAAAGCATCAGAGTTAGCCAAGTCAGAGTTAGCAGGGGTGACTGCCAGGATCAAACAACTCTCCTTGGTGATAAACTGCATCAGCATATCTCTGATTTGATGCTCAATGTCTACTGGCTGATCTCCTACGGCCACCTTCGTCATACCCGGGAGGTCGATCAGCGTCAGGTTAAGCACTAGATCATAAAAATAAACAATGCAAATGAACACGTTTTTCCATTAGCTGTGCTTAAGTAAACAATCAAGTTTCTTTACATAATTTTTTTCAGTTTCACATGATAATTAGTGTCTGTGGTAGGAGAGACGCTTTAATGTTTTTCAGCTGCAACACCAAGTGTAATTTACATGGGTTTTGCGAGTTAAATAAATATTTTCCTGTTTGCACTGTAGCACAGTTTTCATAAAGTGCTATGCAAATTCTCAGATTGTTGTCACTTCAATGTGTACTAAGATTTCTTCCAGGAAATTAAATCATCTACAAAATTATTATTTTTTTTTTAATAAATTTTTATTTAAAAAAAAAGCTATAAGCAAATGTATATTTCTCTGATTTCACACATGAACAACTTGTCAGACAGCTATTACAATAAAACAATTAATCTAAATTAGCTGCAGTGACATTACAGAAAAAATGCCCGTACGGTACCATGTCTTACCATGTAAACTGATCTTATATGAACACATGGGTTCAAGGTAATTATGAATGTGTGTTTTTTTAATAGACTTGTGTAATTTACCATTTGGGGAGTAGACCCTCAAGTTAATTGGGATGTTAGAGATGCCTTTATTGGATCCCGTAATTCTGTCAGTCTCTGCCTCAATTTCCGCCCGCACTTCATCAAAATCCACAAACTTCTTCGCTTTGCAGTGCAGGAATTCAGCATATTCTGCACATGGGGTGAAAGTGGAGTGTAAAAGAGATGAGTATATGAAGGGATGGGGACAAAAAAGAAAGAGGAAAACAGAGAGGGGAAAAGAAAATTAAATTTCAGAGATGAAAGTAGCAAATAGTGCGCCTAGCTTCAGGCACCATGACAGAGATGCCATATGCAGGGCAGTCATAAAAGGAAATTGGGATAGTGCTGTGCACAGGATAGACAAACTCACCTGCTTTATTGTTGACCAGCTGCAAAATGAGAGGTCTGCGGGTAACAATGCCTGATCCACGCGGAAGAAAGTCCCTGAGTGAGAGGGAGGTAGACAAGACCAAAGAAAAAACACGATCAGCAGATGTGGGGAATGAAAGGGGATGAAAAGAAATCAAAGCAGGGGGAACATGTTTGATAAAATGGGTTAGGCAGACAAAGCAACAAATAAGGGAAGAAAGAAGAAGGTAAAGAAAGGAAACACAAACCCATAGAGAAAGGGACAATGTTCAATTATTCATCACACTCAATGTCCATTTCCTCACAGCATGTCCTCTCATAAATTGACAGGTGGAGGAAAATTCACACTTCAAACACGTCATTTTCTTCCACTATTAGCACTTTGAAGATGAACTCATGCACATATTCAACTTAAAACAGGCTTCACAGACGTTACATCTGCAATACCTTACACTTAAGTTGGCTGTTAATTTGAACAGTTGCAATTATAATAAAGTCTATCGTCACAATGCCATCAGTGAATGAGGACTTCTTCAGCATTATGGAACCATTGTTATCTAGCACACATTTTTATTTAAAAAAATGTGGAACAGCCTGCCAGAGCGCCTCAGGGCTGCAGAGACTGTAGACGTTTTTAAAAAGAGGCTCAAGACCCACCTATTCAGCTTAGCTTTTAACTGAATTTTTGTTTATCCATTTTTTATTCAAAAATTTCATTTGATTTTACTACATTTTTTTTCTCATAAAGTCCTTTATGTGTATCCTAATTCATGTTGCTCTTATCTTTTGTTCTTATTGTTTTTAGGTGTATTTTATATTTGTTTTAACTTTTTGTGCGTGCGTGAGTAATTGTGTGGGAGGGAGATTATAATGCGGCGTGTGTTTTTAAATTGCTACGCTATATACTTTGGTGTGTAAAGGCTTGTTTTATTTTAATATTCAGAAATTCTTTTATGTAAAACACTTTGTGTTGCTGGCTGCAAATGCTTTATAAATAAAGATTTAATATGATTTGATTCAAGCTGAACTCCCAATGAGACTTCTTTATCAGTTCACACAAAGATGAAGATACAAGACCTGACTAAAGCCTCAACTGGCTTCACGTCAATCTTTTATATGGTCAGCCAGATCACATCTTGCTCTATTACCAAAGTGCTGACAATAATGGATGGATGTTTTGTTGACTTCTCATGCTGCAGATTAACAATGTAACAATGGGAGCATCGAACTGCTTCTCAAGAATCCAAGACGTCAGTCACTATCAGTTTAACCAGTGCTTGTGGCAGCAAAACACCCCCGCGATGAAATGGATCCATCAATGTGCATGACTGTTTTTTTAAGCAGATTATTCTTTAGTGCAGCAAGCATCCCATCAAGTTTTTCCTGTTATTTCAGGTTGAACAGTCTTTTGCAAGTCTGTTTCAGTAATACAAGCTTTTGGTTAGGTACAGTTTTAAAAGTTAGATTGTAAAAGCTTTGATCTTTTATGTGCAACAAAGCCGTGTCTACAATCCACACACACATAATTATGCCAATTGTGTACTTGGATCATTTTATGTAAATCATTTTAATTACTTTCTACTGTAATAAAATGATTGGTAGCAGTATTAGAAAACAGTAGCTACACCAATCAGAACTGCATCCCATCACAGGAGGCATTGTGTGGCAGCTAAATTGAGAAGGCAACTTTCTGTCATATACTACTATCAATAATGATGCATTACACATAGTTATAAAGCCAATGACGCAATAAAGCCGTTGTCATGAACCTGTTTCAATGCCGAGTTTGTATCAAGTTTAAATAAGTTTAAACTAAATATTGCCTGTTTTGTTTTGTTTGTTTAAAAAAAAGTTGAGAAGATGATATTCAAATGTATTATTCATCAAGTGTCACACTGTTGACAGTAAGCAGCCTTTAAAACTTTACTTTACTTAATGTGGACATAGTCTACGTATCGAGAGACAAAATACAACATGCATCATAAAAGGTTAGAGGCAGGGCTTATGGTTTCAGCCAGCAGCTGCTTTCATGCAAGGCAGAACTGTGTCAATACAGGAGATGACAGCCTTTACAACACCCTTACCACACCAGCCTCAGGCCTCAGGCATATTCTCAACTACATGCTTGCAAAATACTAATTGCAAAACATAATGCAGTGCACAAAGCATTAGCTGATGCCAAACAAACAACAGCAGCTATTACTGGTGCAACTGTGCCTTACTGAGACACAAGCTTACAGGAAGCAACAACATCTTCACACTTGGTCTGTTTGTTCTTTTTAAAGTGATAGAGACCCAGAGGAATCTTTAACAACATAATCTGCGTTACTTAGTCAGCCTTCAGTTGATGCTCCTCCACTCAGTCTTATGCTATCCTATTCTCCTCCCAATTTTGAATGTCCCCTATGCTTCTCTACAAACACACATCTGGCGGTAATCAGCATTCCCAGTCATGGAATATTTCTATGAAAGCTGAGCATGGGATTGACCTATGTTTCCTTCTCTTTCTTCTTCAACAATGCCAGACCAACAGGCCCAAGGAGACTGAAGCGGTGCTCAGCTGCTTGCTGATTTCAGACAGAAAGCAACATGTCTGCCACAAGACAAGAGAACAGAGGAAAGCTGCCATACTACATACTGCTAGCTATTCCTAAACTGCAGTACTGTGGTTCAACAGTGGAGAACACTCTGGATGGTAACCACAGAAAAAGTCCACAAGTCAGCAAAAATCCACAGGTCGGTGGTTCAACACAGGTGCTGTGTCATGCACATAATGTGGAGCATGCAGGCATTTGTCCCCATGGCAGACGCTATAGAAAGCCCTGGACTAAGTGTGGGAGCAACAAAGAGATGGGGTTACAGTTAAAGGATAAAACCAATTCAAGCAGTAGGAAAAGAGAACAGGGGGCTTGATGTCGAGAATGGTGAGAATATCCTGCACAAAGATCGGAGCAAGAATGGCCTCTTGAAAAACTGTTAATGCCCATGGCTGCTGGCCAACTACTTGCTTAAATCCAGGTACCCCTCTATCTCCTACAGCCATCTCATTTTCCCACCTGGCTAGCTACTCTGCATCATTGAGTGCGTTTACAAAACTCTAGAAAGAATGGAAATACTGTGCTAGTCAGACATAAAGTGGACTTTTTATATGCATGTAAACGCGCTAGTCTGACTGAAATTGTATAAAATTGAAGCTACACCTAGATAATCAAGTTCGGAGTTAAATCACTCCAGCAAGCTCAACTACACTCAAAAAGGCTGGAGGCACACTGCCCAGGCTCCAGTTTCCATCCATCTCATTCCCTATATCATTGCTCTCATTTACATATATTCAAATTTTTTCTGTAACCTCACCATGGACGTGTGTACTCCGAAATAAATCCAAATATGGACTGGTAAATGTAGACAATGATCTTTTGAATATTATATTTCAGAAGTGCATGTAGACGCATCATGTCAGATTTATGATTGTCTGATTACTCCCAGTTATCTGACTTTGATGGTCAAGTAAATGGGTTCAGTGTTTTATGAAAATATTTATCTGAGAATATCTTTAATACTCAAGAAAAAATTGTGTTGTTGCGTTAATATCTGTATATGAATCGATATAGAATTGAATTTAATCTAAATCAAATTTAATCGAATTGGGGTGTTGTGAATTGAAACTAATCGACTCCGAAAATGACCCAGCCCTACCCTTAAGTTGACTGTGCTAACCACCAAGAAAACCAAAAAGAAAGCAATGCGAAGAAATAGCAGCAGGCTGGGGAAAGAAAGGTGGCAGAAACATAGGAAAGAATGAGTCTAGCCGATGAGAGCATTGAAAGTGGGGGTGAGACTGAAACTCAACTTTCTTCTCAAACTTTTTAGTAGTTGATTTAAAAAGTCCCCAATACATCAGTAATGTTGCAGTGGTTTGTTACAGTTTAATACCAATTATTTAATACAATGTGAAACCTTTGTCAGCTGGTGAACAGCAAAACTGGAAACACAACTAATTTGTTTAATCTCCTTAATAGGTTATTACCCCAGTGACTATATAAATATTCAGGCCGATGTGAATTGATGCACCAGTTCTTCTAGTGCAAGCATCAAACAGAAAAGCATCATCTTCATATGAACTTGCAGCCAAAAAAGTTTAGTATTCAAACGAAAGCAAAGAGATTAGAACAAGTTTGATGAAAAGACATAATGACCATTATTAGTATACTTTGAAATTAACAGCATATCACAGAGTCTCATTACTTTAACACTTCTTTCTGAAGACTCCATTAATAACGGCTTCACTTTGTTCAGAGGACTTTGAGTTTCCCAGTGAAAGAAATGCATCAACACAGAGCACTGCTAACTCCCTTAGCAGCAGGTGAAACATCCATATATAGCCATCTGGCTAAAGGCACTTGTAGGGCAACATCTGGAATGAAAAACTGAAGATCCTCATTGTTAACAATCTTCTAATCAGCACTTCCTATCACAGTCGAGGATCACTCCTGACAGCAGAGCGATAAGAATCTGAAGTTTTCAATTCTAGATGAAGCTGAACAAAAAACTTTCTTCATCTAGGGTACCGTTTGCTTCCACCCATGAACGGGGATTTCACCCATTTGCACGATGACGTTTTAAACCAGTGCTTCTGTCGTTACACAACCCAGATCACTGCTCAGCACCAAATTAGAGGCTAGTACAGGATGAAAGGAGAAGTATGCTGGGGCAACCCCAGATGAGTGTCCAGGTGATGGCATTCAAGCTGGTTCTCATTTGCTATGGCTCAATTAAATGGTCATGCTGAGTTCTCGCCATATCTCCACTGCAGAAAGCCCTTCAATGTTTTCACGTCTCTGTTTAAGCCTCTCAGTAGCCAAACACCACCAAAGTGGCTCAACAAGTGGCTCAAGTGAAGCGTTCACATCGCTCAAATAGCATGGCTAAACATTTGCCTTAAGATAAACACAAATAAATAAAACAAAACATTTTGCTTATTCCTTATTTGCCATAGGGACAAAAGTGAAGACTGAAAGGAACCACTCAGTTTTTACTGACAGAACTGGATAAAAGGCAGTGGCATATTGAAAAGAGGCAAGGGGCCTGGATTCTATTATTGATGCGCTGTAAATGATAGACGAGGCTCAGCAGATTGTGTATCATTTCATGCATTATGCATGGTCAAGCAAAGAGCATCGGTTTGTGTGCCTCCCTCTGTCTAAGAAAGCAGAATCAGAGAGTAGGACACAGTGAAAATGCCAGCCCTTCTCTCCTCCGTCCCTGCTCGCCCTAACAGTCTTACAAACAGGCAGAGCAACTCCAAGGAGCCATAGCTCACAGCTGATCCTCCTTTCATTTGAGCATGAAGAAGTTTGGCATAACACACTTTTAAAAAAAGGAAACAAGAGTGTGAAATTTTGAGGTTTTAGTTAACTCTCAAGTGAGGGGATACTATACAAAAATGTGTTGGTGGTTTTTTGAAGATTATATGGTTCTATGGAGTTGCAAAGAACACATAATTATGGCTACCCGCATTCCCACACTACAGGCTATCCAGAGGCATCCCTAGCCTCTTCAAGCACTACCAAAATGCTTACTGGGAAATCCCTTCAATCGCTGCCATTCAGATGTCTATAATTCTTCCTTACAGGGATATCAACTGTGCTGCTCACAACTTCAAAGACATCAAGAAAGGTACACATTTCTCTTTTGGTTCCTTCATACGTCAATGCAAGCATCCAACAATATGCTTACTTCAGCAAAGATGGCAGTGTGCACAATTATCAAGCAGGTTTTAGGCTAACATAGTTTTTTTCCAATTTTTTCTTGTTAACATGGAATGTGATCACAAGGCTGATCCCCAAAAGAAACTTTAGACTAATTTCAACTGCCCCATGAATCTATACATCATATATTCATGTTCCAAAGAACATAAATACAAATGGAGAGCATTCACAAATTTTTGTTTAAAGATTTGCCATTGATCTGATAACTACCTCCACCCAGGCAAGCTTGTAGAGCTAGATATGACGTCCCAACTCTCAACAGGGACAATGAAATTACCACACAGAGCAGCACAGCCAAAGATAGAGAAAAGGGTGTGTCACTGTAGTCTAATCATTAAACTGATAGTATGGTCCAACTAATTCAATCCAGTTAATCATTTTCTAAAAATTAACTCCTTTACACCTTTGTGGGTTATTATTCACCAAGTGAACCTGAAGAAAAAAAAAATAGGTCCATGCTAAATGGGTTGAAAAACAGGACTGAGATACGGTAACTACAAAGCAAACATGCCCTTTCCATTCTTCCCACTTTCACCATAGAAACCAGGAAATGCAACAAAAGTGTGATGACAGAAATTTGCTGGTTACAGACAGTGAAAAAGTAAGTCAGGTCACTTGGCAAATGTCTCAGATTATAACGTCAGCATGACATTTAGATGAGGGTGAAAAAAGGAGGAGCATTTGCACTCTGAATCATTCAATCTATTGTCTGAGTCATGTCTCTTCCCAGCACTATGCGAATCAGTTTCAATTGCCATTGGGCCTGCAAAAAGTAAATAAGGGATTATTTTCTTCCCCTGAGGACACAGGAATAAAGCCTCCCTCTCTCACACACCACATGCACCTGAATGAAGGAAGATCTCTGCCACTGGGGAAACTACAGAGCAGTCATAAATGAGAGTAAGACTACTCTGTTATGGTTAATGTGTTTTCACCAAAGAGAATTTTCAAGTGAAATATCCTTCAAGACTACAACAGCAATAGATTTGCATTTTTAAAAAAAGCAAAAGATTAAGGTATTGGCCCCCTTCTAGGCAAACAGACACACCCTTCGATCAACAATGAGTCATGAGTCTGCTTGTTGTTGTGATGACATGCAACTCCAGGTTGAAGTAAGACCCCACCTTGAAGCTGTAATTTCTGACATTCTTGTCTGCCTTTATAGTTAAAGGCATGCCAGAAACCTGGAAACAGAGTACTTACAGAACATTTTTTTTTAATCATAAACTCTAAAGTGCAGCACTCACATACTTCATATGAATAGGACAATGTACAAGGGTCTAGATCGTAGCAGCGTTGAAGTAACATTTCCGTAAATGGATGCATGTTAGTCCTGTAAACAGGTAGAAAACTGAAAGACGGCACATGCTGCAAGATTGAGGTCACCATGAAATGTCTCATAATTGAAGCTGATGTGTGTCGAGCACTATCAAGGTAAAAAGTCCTACTCATTTGAATTAATTTACACTAAGTCTGCAAGTGTAGTCTTGCCAGAGCAGTTTCAACATGCTCTTTGGAGTGTGTTTATAACCGAACACTGGTGTGCATGCCATCTTAATGACCAACGTACTTCCCCTACACGCCTGTGTGTATGTGTGCAATTGAGAGATTGCTATGTGGGTTGGGTTTAACACTGAGTGTCATTCAATGGGGTGGAAACCTGTTAAACAAGCTGTGATGCTGTTTAGAGCTAAAATGTTTTGTGTCTTTATCTACAGTGATCTCACCGAGGGCTGATGTGGAAGTGAAGATAGAGCTGAGCAATTGGGTAGCACTGTAACTTCATGACCTCAGACTTAAAAGAGTGAAGAGAGACTGGGACCATTTCTTTTAGTTCTAATTTTTAACCAAAAACAGAAACAAAAAAGGGAAGCTGGTAAGGGAAGTCAACTCTATTACAGATGTCAGATCACTGACAACATGTCAGCATTTTGTCAAGATGTTCTGCTATGATGAATAAAGTAAAAAATTCCATTAGAAACACCTTGAGAAAAGATTAACATGCAAAATACACATTTAAAAAAGAACATGGTTCTCTCTACTAAGAATGCTTCTCCTCATAGGCCTTGCAAATGATATATATGCATCTGCACTTCCACATCTACAAGAATAATGCATTTCTAAAACAAGTGCTAATGTGATCCAAAAAAGTCCTAGTTAATAGCTGCAACAGCTCCCAGTAATCCATACTATAGGACATTCGAGTGTGGTATGGGTTTATAAACTAAATAAGCAAGGTCCAATATATGGGCTGTAAATTATAATCTCTATAATGACTGACAGAAAATAGTGTTTCAAGTGCCATTGTTACTGGTAGTTTGGCAAAGACCAAATACTGTAAAAGCCATTATAAATTATCAGAAGTTCATCAGTTGTATAAAATGTTGAGAAAAGCTATACTTAAACTTCTAATAAAATCATTTTATCAATATACACAAAAGGTAACAGATTGGCCCAAATGAACTACCACGTAAAGAGCGTTGTTAAGTCAAGCTGTTGAACAAACAGCTATGTTACTGTCAAGACTGGTTTACGACAAGTACGTAACTCAACACTGACGTTACGTACTAGTAAAGTAACCAACGTTAGCTTAACTTAATGGAAAATTACATGTCCAAATACAGACAACTCAAGAAGATAAAGCCATTGGTAAACTTTACAGAGGAGCAGATAACTGCAACACATGAACGAAACTAGCCATTGTCACTTACCTGCCGACAAAATTTTCCAAGACAGAGCTTTTTCCAGCGCTCTGTCCACCGACCACAGCTATCTGTGGAAGGTCTAAATGGCAAGACTGGCCTATTGAGCTGAAAGCATCTTGAAGCTTGTTAATCAGGGGAATCAGTTCTTCCATGCCCCGGTTCCCCATGGCTACGATAGCTTGGAGAGCCCCTTCAATACAGCACAGACCGGAGGCTAATGCTAGCCGCGCTAACTAGCTCGGTAACGTTAGCTAAGCAGCAAGGTGCTCTCGGGTTACTCTTAAGTGTGGAGTTCCGCCGTTTAAAACAGCTCAAGTTTTTATTCGTTATTTAAATACTTGAGCGGTCACTTGCAATGCAATTCACAATAACATAATTTCGTGTTCTTTTCGCACACTAATTAAAACCTCAGTCGAAACGGACGGAAAACTCGCAAAACAAAACTTCCTCTACACAAACGCCATCCGGTCAAGAGAGAAGACATCCGATCGAAACCGGTGTGTAACACCCGCCTCTTTTTACTAAACAAATCGTCTATTGGCTAACTCTGTTGCCTCTACACCAAGATATGATTTGATTGGATATACAAATGCGTGTTCGCCAACTTAAACAAATAACTATTTCTAATTGATCAAACCGAGCGTCTGTAATGTGTCACGTGTTATGGAAACATGGCTGTCGCCATAGAACGGGAGGCAGACATGTATACTTCAGAAAACAGCATGTCTTTAATGAAAGCTGTGTCTGCAGCTTCCCCTCTCACTCTTAGAATAGTTGCTGAATGTCCAGTGACCAAAGCAAGAGCTTGTGATCTAATACTGCCACACTCCAAAGTTAGCACCCCGGTTTTTATGCCGGTCGGCACACAGGGGACCCTGAAGGGGATCACTGTGGATCAGCTGGAGAGTCTTGGATGTCAGATTTGTCTCGGAAACACATATCATCTCGGCATGAGGCCGGTAGGTATTTTCTTTTTTGTAAATATTACTTTATCCGTGGCAATATGAATGAATGACTAATCTCTTTTGTACGTAAATTCTTTCTTCTTTTTTTTTAAATCTTAATTTTGCTGCCTACAGGGGCCTGATCTGATCGAGAAAGCAAATGGTTTACATGGGTTCATGAACTGGAAGAGAAATCTTTTAACTGTAAGTAGAACTATAAGAGGAAAAATACTGTATGGAGAGTTTTTTTTATATGTACAGATATACAATAAGCTGACGAGCTTTGTTTTAAAACAAACTTTTTTGTCTTTTCCTCTTCTTACAGGATAGTGGAGGATTTCAGATGGTGTCTCTTGTTGAACTCTCAGAGGTTACTGAAGAAGGAGTCAAGTTCAAATCTCCCTATGATGGCAAAGAGATCTTGCTAAGTCCCGAGAAGTCCATCAGCATACAGAACAGTTTGGGTGAGTTTACATTCAATTACTCTGTCAGCTTAAAATGTCTTATTTTATTCCCTCAATTTTCCAGCGGCTTACCAAGAAGCTGCCTCTGTTTATTTGTCCTCTTCCAGGGTCAGACATCATGATGCAGTTGGATGATGTAGTCAGCAGTACTGTGAAGGGACCACGGGTAGAGGAAGCCATGCACAGGTCCATTCGTTGGCTCGATCGCTGCATAGCGGCAAATAAAAATCCAGACAAACAGAATCTTTTTGCGATCATCCAAGGAGGACTTGATGCGGACCTGCGCAAAGCCTGTCTAGATGGTGAAAATCCTGTAGCATGTTTTTGATAATCTACTTTAATCACATGTGGAATTGGCTCAAGTACTTGTTCAAATACCTTTAAAAAACCAGTTTCCTATGATTAAATTAGATAAGTCAGAACAGAACTAGGATTTTGCTTAATTTGCATATTTATTGTCAAGTTTAAATGGCCTAAATTTTGCTTGAACATAAGGAGAACAAACATATTGACATTGTAACTTCAAGTATAGTTGTAAATCTCCAAATTTAAACAAATAAACTATGAAGTAAAATTCCTTTTCTGTAGAAATGACTCAACGTGATGTCCCTGGTTTTGCCATTGGAGGCTTAAGTGGAGGAGAGGAAAAGGATGATTTCTGGCGAATGGTTACTCTGAGCACTGACCACTTGCCACGAGAAAAGCCTCGCTACCTCATGGGTGTTGGGTATGTTTGCTTATTAAATGTTAAATTTCGTTAGAAGAACTGTGGTCTTTATCTGCCATGATGACAATAACTGATTTAGGAATTTGTGTGTCATCACATGCTGTAGGTATGCTGTGGATTTAGTGGTTTGTGTCGCTCTGGGATGTGATATGTTTGACTGTGTCTTCCCAACGCGCACTGCAGTAAGCTCTCTTTATCTCATAGTGATGAGAAATCCTTTTTAAATTTTCATGTAAGAATTATGATCCATATAACGGATGGATTTCAACTATTTTTGAATATGATGCTTCTTTTTTTCTCAGAGGTTTGGCTCCGCTTTGGTGCCTTGGGGATCTCTCCAGGTGAAACAGAAGCAGTATTCTAAGGATTTTCAGCCAATAGACCCAGACTGCCAGTGTCCCACATGCAAGAGGTAAGTGGAGAGCACATGACAGTTCATTGTGACAATAAGACCTTTTTCTTACAGTGCCCTTATTTTGGTTATCTGGTCCAGAGGCTTCCTAAATCTTTTATTTTTGTCATCATCAATCTTTACTTTATGTTTTGTGGATTTCAGAATATGAAATCTTGTTAACAATATTTGTAAATAGATTCATGAATATAACCTAAATTCCCAAAAAATTGTAAAATGGGGGGGGGTTCTTACTAAACAATAATAATTAATTGGAAGATAATGTCCTGTTCCAGAGGATAATGGCTGCTGGCAGGATTTAATTTGATTTTGGTTTAGAGAAAAAAAGGCTAAACATTCTTTATTCTCAATAGAGCATGAACATCTCAGATGATGAACCTGATGCATTTTTTTTACAATTTCAAGGAAAGTATTAGATCTTTTTGAATTTGATTGCAGAAATACAACTAGAAAAAAAAAGAAAGAAAGTTAGAATAGGGGCAGTAAATGGATAGAAAAGTAATTGACACAACTCAAAAACAGCTGAAAGAGCATTTGGCAACTATTTAGGTTGATTTGCAACATGTCAGTAAAATGATATCAGGAGCATTTCAGAGACGCAGAGCCTCTCATATGTAAAGATGGTTAAAGGTTCACAACAGCAACAAACTGCATCTAAACACTTTAGAGCGATTTCAGAAAAATGTTCCTCAATGTAAAATTGTGAAAGTATGGGTTTATGAGATTTTTAAATCATTGCATTCTGTTTTTATTTACATTTTACACAGCATCTCAACTTTTTGGGCATTGGGTTTGTACAATGAATAGTTACTGTAATTGCATTTGGCAATAAAGGCAGTGTGTATGAGTGGAAGATGCTTAAATGTGCTGTTCTTGGTTCTAATGAATCTGCCTACATTCTGTTTCAGACATAGTCGGGCTTACCTGCACGCTCTGTTTAAGAGTGATACTGCAGCCATGCATCATATTACCATCCACAACATTGTCTACCAGGTCAGTATTTGAAAAATCGACTGAGACTGAGAAAATATTCCAATAATGCTAATTTCCAAAGACACTTTCTGCCTGCGCTACATTTTTTCTACTTGTCTGCCACTAAGACTCACGTTACGCCACGTCAGCATAATGTGTTTGAAGGTGTTATTATTCTTAAAGAGGCTGGATATAAAATGTTCAACTTCACAAAAGGACATGGTGTGATTATATCTCTCATTTATTTCTATTAAATTCTCCATATTCTCAGTTTTCTTGTGGTACTAACTTGCTTTGTTGTTCTGACATTGCTTCACCTTTTGACAGATCTGTACCAAAATATAAAAATCATGTCTGATAATTCTCAGTATTTCCCATTTAAGTCAGAATGATGGACCAGGAATTTCTCCTGATGCTCATTCTGTGTAATCCAGTTTAATATCCTCTCAGTGTTCATTAGGTCAGTATGAGACCTTAACATCTCACCTTCACATATTGCCACAGTGAAAAGGTTGCACAAAAATAAGCATGTTCAGAGGATGCAGACCTGCAGCTGACCTCATATACTCTGACGGTGCACATCAGATCATTTCCCATTGCAGGTCTATAGTAATCACATTATATTTTTCCATAATTCATCAAACATTTCTTTTTGCAGCTCACTCTGATGCGCTCTGTGAGACAGAGCATCGTGGAAGGCCGCTTCCCTGAGTTTATACGGACATTCATGAAGCGGATGTTTCCCTCTTCTGATCAGTACCCCAGCTGGGCGGTGGAAGCTTTAGCTTCTGTCAATGTGACTTTGGACTAAAACTGAATGGAGGAGTGTCAAATAGAGACTAAAATATTTTATATCTTTTTAAGTGAACTTTTTTAATGGATGATTCTTTTTTATTCTTTGTTGTTTGTATTTTTTATGCAGTCCTAGTTTTGCTCCACGTTAAGAAATCTGATGTGACAAAGCCTTGTTGTCGTCTGCAACGACCCGCTTTAATTGTCCTCACATTTCAAATATTCATAATGTAAGGTTAAATTGTGTTTATACAAGGTATAAAAATCATGAACCAACTCTACTGATATACTCTGACTTTTTTTTTGTCGTTACCATGGCTACACAGCTATACCTACCCCCTGGGAATGTTTTTGCTTTGCTGTCAACCTCTTCTTTTTTTCCCCCAAGCATAATACAGTGGTATTGCA
>JBBBVU010000022.1:15357719-15381365 GCA_037177055.1 Atherinosoma microstoma | reverse complement strand
TATATATATGTTTTAGTGCTTTAACTTGCATCGTAGCATTTTTGCTGTTGTCAACGCTCAATTTAAACTGATAAAGAAACTTTTTGCAGTGTATGCTTGCTACATGATCACCACCAGAGGGCGAAATAGGTGAATCCTTGAATGAAATTTGTTGTACATTTCCTGATAAAGTATGAAAAAGACCAGCTTTTTTCTAGGTAAACCATTCAATGACGATAGGAGATTATGGGATTTTGAATCAGATGTAGGCCTCAAACACATCACACTGTTCACAGACCAAAATCTGCATTTGTCTGAAAAAATGGAAAAGGATTGTTGTGATCTGTGAGTTTCTCAACCAATCGACAGGCAATTAACCTTTCCAACTGCTTGCATAAATGTTTTGTTTCCACCTTGCAGAAGGACTGGTTTATCAAAGCGAAGTCAAGGGTGATTATTATTAATGAATCGAAGTTAATTTGAATAACACCTGTTTTCTGGAACCTCCAGTCAACTGTGTTCCTAAGCATCACATTTGAATTTCATCACTCCTTAATGTTATGACCAGAGGTTCTGCAAGATTAATCCAATTTAATGTTCTGAGTCACAGACAAACTTGTATTTTGCACATAAATAACGCTGCTTTCAAAATTGTGGGTTTGCTGTTTAATGGCAGGAGTTAGCAATTGATCTGTTCTTAATTGCTTGTGTTTATTCATTATAGTAGGAGGTAAGAGAATATTTATACGAGAGGCCTCTGAAATACAGATTTCATGTGACGTGTTCAAAGGCAACTTCATAGCACACATTGGGAGAAACCTGAGTATTGCTGTATTTGTTTTATTTTTAAGTTAATATTAGTTGTTTCTACAACTTCTGCACAGACTGAGTATTTTAATTATATTTAGAATACGGATGAAAGAGCAGCAGCAATCTGAGCCCAGTTGGCAAGCCGAGCAGAATCGTGTTAGATGTCTCAGAATGAATATGCACGACCAAAGCGTGGATGCGTTCTCGTGTATATTTCAGCAAGGTAGTTTCCAACATAATAAGCATATCTGTTTCAACCTCCTCTTAAATGAGTTCGCTCTGTTTTATCCCAGAAGAAAACACAGTTAAAAAGCAATAGCTCATCATGCGGAGGTAATAAAAATGATGCACTGAAGAGTCGTTACAGTCTCACGACTGAGATCCGCGCAGGTCTGCACAGTATGATGGCCATTTCAGGGGATCACGTGTGTATGTGTGACATTACAGAACAGTATTAGCCTGCTGTAATAATTCAGCGCAGATATGGAGAACGTTCATTGTTCTCTGTAATGAATTGTTTTCAGAGTGTTGTTGTTGCTTCATTGAAAAGTCTAAGCAACTACACACTGTTCTCTACACGTTTGCAGTCCGCGAGTCCATGTGAAGCTCAGCCAGGGAGGATGCTGTTGGGAGAGACAACCAGTTGCTCTCCAGCTGTCACAGTAGTCTATAAGTGGAGCCTCCCTGCGCACCGACGGATGAGCATCCTCGACCTGTTGCCTCCGTGTGAAGAAAAGTACAGCGGCATTTTTATCGGAGCCGTAAAAGGAAGAAGTTTATTTTTTCTGTTAAAGGAGGGAGATCAAAGACAGTGCCATGAGGCTCATCAATGCTTTCGTCACTAATTTACGGTTTGAATAACAGAAAAAAGAGGAGCGGAGTTGGTTCAGGAGGGGACCATCTCTTCTGCGTGGAGGTGCGGTTTGCAGTGGTATTTGTCTCCATCTCTGTGTTTTAAGGAGGAGGACCATGGTCGAACTGGAAAAGGAGGTGCTCCCACTGCCCCCTCGGTACCGGTTCCGAGACCTGTTGCTCGGGGACTGGCAGACCGACGATAGGTAAGAATTCAGCTCCTTGCAGCGTTTACGCACGGCGCACTGAATCCGTTGCGCATCTGAGAGTGAGAAGAACATCAGAACACCTTTACATGAAAAAGTATTCATTTGCATTACCCCTGCATTTTCTGTTTCTGGCCATAATGATTTAGGTGTATGAAAATGCTAGAGTATGTTCCTATCACCAAAGCGGCTACAAACGGATACTGCAACAGGTTCCTCATCTCCATGTGTGCACACAAGCGAGTGTTGCTAATTAAAAATAACTATCACGCCAAAGGCAATATGGAAATTAAGCTATCATGGCATATAATAAACCTGTTTCTGTTATGATACAAGAAACCCATCTGGGCAAATATGCAAATATGAATCATCCAAAAGTCATGGGGTGGAATCCACCAAGAAGGAGGCGAAGAATAAATAGCCTACAGTAGGGGATTCCTACAGTCTTGTTTATTCATGTCTGTCTCAGTGACACATTTCCTTAGATTCACAGTGAATTTATCTCCCACCTGGACCAGACTTTTCATATGGGCACTCTCAGTAACAGACAGTTAACCTTTGCTCACACTCCATTTACAGGGCAGTAGATTGGATGTGCTATATGCATTGCTTAATTTGATCATTCCATCATGCTGTCAAATGGAAAATCTAAACCTCCATTTCATGCCTGATGTGTCTTGTTGCTAGGTGGAAATGAGGCCCAAAACACTTGCTTGTGGACTTGAGTGGGTGTTTCAAATCAGATAATTGGGGGAACCTGCTGTTGAAAGTATGGCAGAGATAACCAATCCAGGTCCAGACAGTGACTGTATTTTGAACAGAGACAAGGTTAAGACATTGTTCATGACATGCAATGGGAGTCTCGTCTGTCAGTAAAGCTTAAGGTGCTCTGTATCATCATTTAAAAAAAAAAAACAACACTATTATGAAGTCTTATTCATCCCTGACCTGTAGAGGATGCTCAGTTGAAGCCTAAACAGGTCTGGTCTCTCTGGCTGTGCTCCTCTGGCCTTCTGTAATTTGTCAGCTATTGCCCAAGGACTCATGTTCCTGTGCAGTGTGACCTCAGTCACCTGATTACAAAGGTTTTGCTGCTTGCTTCTTGGAAACCCATGAAACTGGAAAAACCCTAATAGGAGCAGCTACCTCGTCCCTCTATGAAAAGGGAGAAAGAAATAAACAGCTGATGAAAACACAATTTCACCAAGTTTATGTAGTAGAAAGGAAGAGGGTATAGAGGAATTGTAGTTATGAGTTAAATTGGTTTGTTTATCGGCTGCTGAGACAGTTGAAGAGGTCAGTGTTCATACAAGCATCACAGAAGTGTTGCAGCACACAGTGTGGATTTATTGGTTTTTAGAAATTCCTGGTCTTGATCATTTAAGGGGCCCAAAAGATGAGGAGTTGCCAGTTCATGTGCTTTTATGTGCTTTTGCTTATCTATTCATGTGGTGCTTTTCAAGAGTTGCAACATCCAGCACACACTCTGCAGCCAGGTGCATGGGAATAAACCCTGTGGACATAGTTTTCCACATATCTCAATACACATACACTGAATTCTCTTTGAAACAGTTGCTATTATAATAGATTTACGGTCAAAGAAATTAAAGGTACCTGTAAACCTGTAACTTCCCACAGGCCGCCCAACACTGTTGCAAGATTAAACAGTCTTTCTCTTTCTGGCCACCTCAAACACCGTGTTCACCTTACTTTGTTCAGATTTGACAAACTTTCAAGGAAAAAATAGCATGAAGCACAGCCCACTGTGTTTTATGCTGTAGAGCAAAGCGCTGCAGGTCACATGATCCATGAGAGACGGATCCGCTCATGCAAAGTTATAATGTCTGGTTTCTGAAGAGGGCAGCCCCCTCAGAGCATCGACAAGTGTCAAACACTGTATTGAAATCATCAGTTAATGCTCACTTTAGTCTAATATTTGGTTCAAAAGTTTAACTTTGGGGGAAATTACAGGTTTAGGACCCCTAGTGGCCAAAAGTTACACAGTATCCTTTAAGCATTTATTTCCATTTCCTTCACAAGTGATTCGAAATCATCATAAGAAAATAAAAATAAGTAGTCAAATTAAGCTCTCTTAGACCTTCAAAAAAGATAGTCATTGGTCCTCATCTGTCTTGCAAGATGTTTTTTCATTTTTTAAAAGACCTCCAAATTATTTAAAATAACCTATGTCTGACAAGAGAACGTTGCTCACAATTCATAAAGATTTAACTGACCCAGAAATGATTTTCAGAAACCTAAAATTTCATCACAGAATCTGCAACTGATATCAGGTGCATATGTCTACAGAGAGAATTTTAAAAAGAAATATGTGACATAGTCAATGTTGAAAAGGCTTGTAGTAAAAGAAAAGGAAACTGTTATTTGCCGTGCATGTTGTTACCAAACTTCCTCTTTTTTAAGAGAACCTTATACTGGGGCTGCTTTGGAGACTAATTAGCTTACTGATTGAACTATAAATTCTATTATTGATAACAATCTTACCAAAAGTGGAACCTAAACTGCAAGTGAACAGTTCAGCAGACTTATAAACTTATCAACACGAAGAAATCCAGTAAGTAGTGGCTCATTGAACTGCCTAGTCAAGTGAAAGTCCAGATTTGCATCTCATTGAAGTATTGCACGGGGATTTGCAATTGGCAGGACTTGCCAGAAAACCTCAAAAACCTTTGGCAACTGAATTAAAGTTGCAGAGACGATGTGCGTAAGCGTAAGTGAGCAAATGTCATATACTGATTGAAAACTATGCAAAAATACTTACAAATTGCTTCTTCCAAACAGGGCATTACTAGCTTCTAAAGTCAAGGGTGTGCTTGTGTTTTTCCTACAGAGGATTCTCCCATCTGCTAAATTTTTTATCAAATAAATGAGTGAATAAGCTAATTTCCCTTGTGATCATTTTCAAATTTGCCACCTTAATCTGTTTAAAAAGTCAACCATTTCTGTGTGTGGTAAAAAAAGAAAAGAAAAAAAAGAAGAATTTAATTCTGTACCACTTTTAGATAGTTTGGTAAAAAAAAATTAGCTTGTGAAATTGGAAATTTGCCTCTTTTTATCTTTAAAGTATGGATTTTCCACCCTCTATGTGCAACCGCTTTCATCCTCAAATTCACATACTTGTGGCAGAAGGAAGAGTGGTCAAGGAGAGGTTCGTGTTTTCTTCTCAGTAGTGTAATAGCAGCTATGAAATGGACTAGTTGGACAGAAAGTGAGAACTGTGATGACAGAAGCTTAATTACAGCTGAATCACACAGAGTTTATCTGCTGTGCTCCATAATTCTCAGGGAAATCTTGCTAATTTTGAACATCCTATGTGGTGCTGGTGCTCATATCTATACAGTATGACTAAACGGTGTCTCAAACATCAGACTCTCAATATGCATATGTAAAACATATCTCCTCAGCACATAGAGTTACACTCTGCTCCAGAAGAAACAAACATTACTGAGGCCAACTTACTGCCACCCACAGTGGGGTGTTCTCTCTGTTGTCCGCTTTACTCAGCTTGTATTGCATCTGCTTGTGTGTGAGAGTGTGTGAGAGAGTGTGTGTGAGGTATGTCGCCCTGATTTAGCATTAACGCCACCTCTTTCACTCCTTTCTTCATTTTGCTTCTGATTGAAGTACCTCAGATATAATTTTTCAAGACTTCTCTCAAATATGTAAGGGAATGTATTTAACTGTTGCTATTCAGTTTTTCTTTTAGTAAAGACATTTCCAGCATAAAAACTTTTTGGAGATAGATGTTGATTTAATCATTTATTTCACACATAAGGATGTCCTTTCTCTTGATTGGACCATTACTGATGCCTGAAGTGCATGGCACTTTTATCAACCTAAGAACCAAAAAAAGATGAGTTTTGTTTTTCCCTTTTTTGACATTTTATCATTAGCTGCATCTTATTTTTGCCGAATTGGAACAAAAAATAAAGAAATTTGGTTGTTATCTCTGGTCACAGAAGTTTGGTCGAAGCAGGACATTTTGCTAGCCTATGTTGTTTCCAAATCATAACTTTGGCCTAGGTTGTGCTTGGTCATTGCTTACTATCTAAATATGTGTCCTTCTGTTACAGAAATGTGTCTAAGATAAAGAAGTGGGGACATTTTGAAGCCTGTTCTGATTACACCAGCACCATTTATATTGTCTGGCAGTGAGTCAGAGGCTTCTGTTTTGAGAAAAATGCCAGATGACTAAACAATTGAATCTTCACAACAGGCTGATAAGGATTTGATACTCAAAGGAGCTGTTTGGTCTTTTCCTATATTACTTCCTAGCAAGCCTTGAAATTGATTGATTCTTTTTTTGGCTTGTTGTTGATCTTTGTATTTTCCTATGAATTAATGGAAAATGTTCAGTTTCTGTCCCCCAAAGTCACCTATTTCCTGTCCCAGATGCACCCTGTTTATCAGTGGACTCATTTTTACACATTTGAGAACCATCACAGTAGGTACTGAGTTCCAGCATTGCAGAGCAATATACCAGCCTTCTCAGTGTTAATAACACAATCATTGCAGCCTATGAACACACACATGACAGCCATTAAAGATTCAACTGTGTGGCTTTTTTATTTTTTTAAACAATTTGAAACATAACAGTTTCCCCAGCTCCACAATGGTCTCAGTGGGAGCATCCCAGGATTACCATACAAATTACAGGCTTTTGTCCTCAAACAATTTCTTATTGGCTGCCGTCTCCACATCGTTTCTCCCCAAGTCTCTGTCTCTGGCAGCTCTGCACCATCCTTTTTTTTCCCCACACTCTTAATTCTTCTTTAAAAGTCTTAAACTAGTGAAGCCGACTAAGAGCACGATCCATCAATATTGCCAATATTTATTTCAGTTAGTTTAACAAAGCTTTAGTGCATTTTTCAGATCTGCCATTGTTTCATTCATGCAGCGCTTTAGAAAGCTGATGACTATCTTTGTCCAGAAATGTGGACTGTTATGAATTTATTAAGCATCATTTTTACTCTGTCAAACCTGAGCTTGCATAGAGGTTTTTATCAATACGCACGGAGCTTGCAATGAACAAAGAATCTATGAGATGCAGTTCGGTGTGAGAGAGGAGGTAAAGAGGGAACAGGCACACCCCATAACCTCCTTCATGAATATTATGTGCATCTTGACAGTAATAATCCCAGAAAACATCCAGGCTGAAGTCTGCTTTAAAGACACACGCATGCTAATAAAATTAATTGAGGGATTTGCATGGTTGATGGGGAGCTTGGGGCTTTAACAGTGTGATAAAAGCAAATCATCAGCTTCTAAAAATGGCATTGTAATTATTGTTGGTGGAGGGGATAGGTTGGAAGTAGGGCTGAACATTGAAGATAGGTCTGTTTGAGAACAAATGAGAGGGAGATGGGAGGGCTCACATTCACTCTAAGCATGATCCGGCTGCAAAGAGTATTATGAATATAAGTTCTCTCTGTGAAAAAGCTTTGCACATCAAAGACAATACCTAAAGACGGAGTAAGACAGTTAGATTAGTTAGTTAGTTTGTTAGTTAGTTAGTTAGTTAGTTAGAATTCTTTATTTCCAACATAATTTCAAAGCAAAATAAACAACAATTAAAAACGAGATATAACACAACAAACAAGAATTAAAAGAAAAGTCACAATGGCAAACTGATATTAGTAGTTCACATCAAGATCCTGTGCATAATTTATAAGATAAATGATACAAACACATACTGTTTTTGACATATAGTAGAAGCACTCTTTCTCATTTTTCTCAATGAACACTAGCCTGAGGCTGCAGCATGAACTCAGCTGGTGCAGGGTCTGTCTCTGTTTCATTTTTAGAGTATTTTTTGCTGTCACTAGGCCTTTATAAACTATATATTAAATATCCTAACCAGCCTTTCAGATTTATATGAGCACTGTCAACACTTAAAGTGCTGTCCTGCTGTGGATAGTAGCACAGCCATTGGGCTAACTAGCATGTGTCTGACCACTTTCAGGGTCTTGCGGTGTGTGATGTAGCCGGAAGGCCCCAAGGGGTCAGGGAAGGGGGCAGAGAACTGCTGTGCCAAAATTTAGCAGGGAATCACAAACACAGTAGTCCACTGATTGCATTTCCCTAACTCCCAAACCTAGTTAGCCTTGTGTGCAGGAGTTGTCTCTCACTGGAAGGCTGTCAGAGTAGTTGTTCACTAAGTCAAGCCCTGTTCTGTTTCATGATACAAAAAATGAATGCAAGAGTGTTTTTAAAAGTCAACAATAAGTCCAGGTGGTGCTTTTGTATGGGTTCAATAGTAAACAGGAGCTGTAATCCACTGGATTAACTGGTGTGTTTAGTTCCTTCTTCAGGTGAACAAAGGAGACTGCTTAAATACATCAGTAGATCCTCCTTTAATCACGAACATGCACTGAATGATCATCTCAGGGAAGGGTGAGGCAAGGCCAGTTACATCAGGGAGCAGGAGTGGGCGATGGTCAGAGCACTTCCACTGATGACACAGGAATGTTTTAGTCTATGAGAGGGTTATTCGGGAAATGGTTCGGAGCAACGGCTGCAATAAATGCGTACTTATTGCAAGTATGCTATAGGTTAAATTACACATTTTCTGTAAAAACTCGTGGCCAGTGGAATCTAAAGATTAATTACTGGAGACTGTGGAAATATGTATGTAGAAGTGTTATAAATCACATGTGAGCCAATTTTTTTTTTATCTTAGTTATGCACTGATAGATAAATGAAAAGAATAAGAAACTTTTTAAAGACCTCAGTCATAATTGTGTTATTATGAAAGTGCTTGCCGGTTTCATTGAGGCATTAAAATCTGTTCCATGATAGCAGCGTGTGGTATTTAAGAAATGCTATTCATTTCTTCATTCAGTCAAACCTTTTCATTCTAAGTACTGAAAGAAAAAGATGTGCCTTTTCACAAGAAAATATATTTTTTTGTGAGCAGACATGTACACACAGTCTCATTCTTTTCACCTGCCATTACTAGTCTCTTCTGTATGTGATGGTTGTGTATCTGGGTTAGGGACAAGCTGTCCTTTTGGCCATTGGTTGAAGGAAGAAGAGTACACTTCGCCTCTTTTAAGATGTTAGAGCAGGCCTGTAGGGATGTGCAATTTACTTACCTCTTTTCAATTGACTGAATCTGCCAGTTTAGCAGACCAGTAAAGCCTGAAAACCCCACAAAAAAACTGAAGCAAGCTGCCGTAAACATCTTGTAAACAAATTACAAAGAAGGAAAAACAATTCTTTGGGTTATAGACTCCAGGCAGTCATTACATACAAATGGTTCCCAATAAAAGTATTGAAAATGAACATTTATCTAATGGTTATGTTAATTTATCCAATTAAATTTATACCCCTGAGAAAGAGTGGGCCAATTATCACAGAACTTTCATTCCTAAACTCTTCATTCAGTTTGGATATTTATACCCTCAAGTTAAAACTGAGAGCCTTTAAGTCTATATTAATTATAATGTTGTAGTTTTAGAAGAACAACTAGAGTCATTAAATTGTAGAAGTGCCCAAATCTTTCCAGACCTACATGTAAACACACATATAAGCCATATATTAGCAAGGAGTTTCTCACCCAAGATCAGTGAGAAACTGACGCTACAAACTGTTTTAATCTTAAGGAATGCACCAGGATCAACCTAATTTAATGGCAGGAAATGTAGCTTGGGACGTCGTGATTATTTAATTTTGCATTTAATTGCAGTAATAAATGCCACATTTATTTTATCGTAAAGATTCCTCAATATTGTCACTTTACATAAAAGACCATGTCTGAACGTGATGATGTTCACGTTTAACATCTTGTTACATGCGTTACCATAATCGCCTCCTTCACGTTCTACACTGCTGATTTAGCCACAGATGCTTAAAGAAAGAAAAGATGGTAAAAGGCATTATTCCATGGACTTCCATGCAACACACGTCAGATCTCATGACTATTTTATACAACCCCTTCACTTTACTTCTCTCTGACCTGTGATTCATCACTTTTCTATTTGTCTCTCACTTGTAAATGGTTCCAGTTAGTAGTCAGATGGTTAAGCTTAAATTTAAGATGCATGGTTAGGTTTAAATGTTACATAATACATGGTTAGAACAGTATACATGGTATGGGCATACTCATGTCACTACATATGGGTACCCACTGTCCAGTTGCACAAAACAATGGCCTGTATACTGTACATTGCCCTCATATGGATTTTCGCACCACTATGTTTTGGAGTTCTGAATATGCATAAAGTACAAATGCAAACTTCCATAATGTTGAAAGATTCTTTCTCCTTATTACCATATTCCTCTTTTTTCTACTTCAGCACTGTGGCTATAGTTTCTGAGTTCAGTGGGCTTATGAGGCAATGCTGGGCTGCTGCACAGGCAAAGATTTGGGTTTCTTTAGTCTTTTCCACTGTGTCATTAGATGGCCAGTGCTGTGTCATTATGGGAGGCAGGCATGGGTGGAAGCAGCAGGAGAACAAGGTTCAGCAATCTCTTTGTCTCTCACTAAGATCCTCCTCCACATGTCTCCTTCTGTCCATCTGCCCATCTATCTGCGTCTGCTTATTTGACCCTACAAGACATCTTGTTTACTGCTGTTAAAGAGCAAGTTTTGCTTTATTGAAGCTAATGAGATCATCTTTATTGGCTCTAAATGATTAGTTTGATAAATTTACGTTTTGGATGAGTTGCACAGAAGAGATTCAGAGAAAGGTGTAGGGTTAGAGATTTGCAGGGTTTTTCTTCATTGGGAATTTGAGCATTGAAAAAGTTGTTCCTTTATTTCACTTTCACCTTTGTTTTTTCTTCACAGTGATTCAATTTTTTATTTCTTGGTGCTTTTTGGAAGATTCTAAGCCCTGTTGTGAAGCTATTGCCCTGAGGTGCCATCATGGAGTGTCTTTTGTTTACAAATATGATCATTTATGGGATTTTGATATATTTTTCAGCATTATTCCTCTCTTAGATTAAACATCCCAACTCTTCTTGGCTCATTGAGAATAATTCAGTCAGTCCCATTGTTCGACTCTTTATTGGGCTATATTTCCAATTTACTTTTTACCCCTGTTGTAGTGGAGCAGTACCCACTTAAAATTACAAAAGTAAAAAAAAAACCAACAACATCTAGAAGCCATCTCAGTTTTTTCTCACAGTCTACGGCAGTCGAGAAATGATTAAATGTATGGTTGGATTTGATGTATCAGTAAAACTGCCTTCAGGCAATTATAAACAGGCAAAAAAGGAAGCTGGAAATATGGCATGGGAAAGACAAACATTGTCATCCTCAAGGTACCAAGGTGCAGTTTCTGTTTGATGTGGTTGTTAAGAAAAACATTTCCTTCTTCTCTGAGGATAATAAACAGAAAGCTGCTGCAATAAAGCTTTTTATGAGATTTTTAGAAACAGTGAAAAACAGCGTTACAGGAATGTGTTGCATTTCTGATAACTTCTGTTTTTTTTCTGTGATTGTGTAGGTGCTCCTCCTCCTCTTAGGTGGTGGCCTCTGTCAGCCAATCACTGCCTGGGGGGAGCCTATAAAAGGGCTGGGAGAAACATTTTGGCCACTTGCCATATCACTCCATGTGTTTTTGTGTGTAAGCTTAGGTTTACTTTGGTTGTCTGTTTGTTAGGGTTTTTGTTTAGTATGTTTAGTTTTTCAGATTGGCATTGTAGGGGAGAGCTGCCATTTTGCTTTCCTTGGGGTTGTTTTCTCCTGTTTATGTTGAAGTTAGGGAGTTTAGATGGAGGTTTGTATTCTTTTGTCTTGTGGTGATTAGGTAAGTTTCTTTTTTCTTTCTAGTTAGGGGGCTTCTGTTTGTTGTGTTGGCCTTGGCTCTCCCTGACGCTTTCGGCCTTTCTGTTATTTTAGACCTGTGATTTCAATTATCAACAGCAATAAATCAGAGGTAATTATACTATTGTCTTCTTGTTGTGTCTTTTGGTGTTATGTTACTCCCTTTTCCCTTCGACCTGTCTTCGGGACGTAACAAACAGTAACACAGCTACATTTCAAAGAAACCACTTCATACACATATTCCTTTTACTTTTGAAATATCTACAGTATAGAAAATGTACTTTTTAAATTGGTTCCATTAACTAATCCCCCAAAATATACTTTTAAAAAAGTAAATAAAATATATAAAGGAAGAGTTCATATTAATCCAAAAAGTCCATGGTTCCAATTTTTTAGATGTATGCAGATGATATGCTTCTATTTGTAGCTTGTAAAGACATTACGTAAGTCTGTACACAGTTGTCACATTGTATATGGTCCATTGATGGTTTTAAAATTCCTATGTCCAACTTAATTTTAATCAATTTGCTTTTCTTTGAAAGCCTGATCTCTGTGTAAGAGCAATGATTTAAATCCCAAGATCAGTGGGTAGCATACTGAACAAGTAGCAAGAGTAAAATACCTTGGTCTAATTGGTTAAATTATTTGATAAACACAATAAGATGGTGAGCAGACATAAAAGCAAAACTTACATTGATTCATACCTGTCATAGTCTGATTACCGTTTCATGCACTTTTTTTTTTTTTTGGAACCTCTTGGTCACAAGCAGCACTCTCTATAATCAAGCCATTTAGAATAATTTATAAATGGGCAATTAAGATCCTGGAAAAGAAAGTCCATTAATTCACATCATTGTCATGTTCTTAAGAAATTGAATGTAAAGAGTTTTGAAATTTTCATTCTTTTTTTTTTTCTTCAATCTTAATTGGCTGTACATGCTTAGAAGACCAGACTCCTCGGGTGCTTCGTGACCTTGTGGTTCCACTAAGAGTCACAAAATTAGCCTTGTACACAGACAAACTCAGAGCCAGCCCAATTCATAAGCAAACTAAGCAGCCATTTGGAGTTCCTATGCCATATGCGGCCCCGCAGATACACTTGAATTGTCAAGCGATCTTGATTTTATTTCATTATGTATCAAATATATCTTTGAATAATTTAAATAAAAATGGTAGTACACACACAAACTCAATTTGATACAATTCTGATCATCGTCCTGTGTCAACCATGAAAATTGTATGAAAATGTCATGGTTGACACACATAATGCTGGTTTTATCAATTTCTGTTGTGGGAAGCTGCCTCTGCCATACGGTGCATGTGCATAGTTTTATGAGCCATGGAGCACTTTGAGTTTTACTTATGTAAGAATTCGAGGGACAGAAAGCTACAGTTTTAACCTTTTTTCTAGTGAAAGATAGCATGTTTTGCTATAATTAAACTGGTTAGCTTGTTTACATTAAATGTGTCTTGTCTGTTAATTTGTTTTTTAATTTGCAATTATAAGTTCAGCATACCAGACTCATACATCCTTATAAATATGAAAAAGTGCAAATTAGGGCTGTCAAAGTTAACGCGTTAATGACGCAAATTACTTTTAATGGCGCAAATTTTTTAACGCACCCACCGTCTGCTGGTTTCAGGATGTGATGCAGAAATACTGTTATTCTGAAGAAGAAATGGACACAGAATGGGTCTTTTACAGAGACAGCTTGGCTTTAATGCTCTGCAAGATGGTTCTCTGGACAGGACTAAGGTATTTTATACCCACTGTCAATGTGAATTGAGTTACCACTGTAGTACGTCTCAAATACCAGCTGCTGCCAGCAAACAACTAATTCAGCTGGATAGCTTCTTACGAAGACGTCTTGATAATTCTACAAGCAGCAAGCTTTCAACAATGATCTAGATAAACTAAAGAAATTGGAGATGAGCACTGCAGGCAATTTATTCCTGTCTTTATGTTTTCTTTCTAAATGAAGGTGAGGCATGAGAGACAGTATGTGTGCGTGCATGTGTGTGTATGTATATAAAGTCATTCAACCTCAACATTTAGTAACAGATAAAAGAAATTGCGATTAAATTGTGATTAATTGTAAGTTAACTCAGGACACTTATGCAAATTATCACGATTAGATATTTTGAATAACTGAAAGCCCTACTGCAAATTGATAACAGACCATATTTCAGAATTTGCTAATGTTAAAAACCATAGCAAGAGTGATACCAGTATGATGTACAGCAACTACAAAATAAAGCAAATTGATGGGTGTGTTACTATTACAGTGTATAAAATGATCAAGCACCACTGATATTTGAGTGCCAGTGGTTCTGTGGTGTGCCCCCCCCAAAGAAAAAAGATCAAGCTTTGCTTAGGGCCCTGTAAAAGTTTGGGCCAGCTATGGACAAATTATCTCTGTATGAGGTATTATTAACATGTTGAATTATCTTCCTTTCTTAAGAAAAACCTGCTATGTTGACTACTTACTTCACTCTTTTTACTATATTATTGCATTGTATCTTGTCTGTTTTGTGTGGTTTGCTGGCCTGGATGGTTGTTATAGTTTATGTATTCTTTATGCAACTGTTTTTATAAAATATTTGATTTTTTTTTTTATATATAACTCTCAGGTCCTTCTGGGGTTTGGATTGCAACTTAGCTTGTACTAAATCCTACTATTGGTTTGGCTTTCATTCACATATTACATAGTTTTTATCTGAAAGTCCAAATCTGGGCCGTTTCCTTTAAGCTTGAATTTTAAACTTGATCATGTTTTTAATCTGCTTTCTTAATCTTGATTTTAGAATTCTTTTTTTTTAAATCAATTTTCTTTTCATTTAATTTCTTTCTAAAAGTTTGTTTTGTTTTAATGTACTTTTCTGCAATATAAAGCACCTTGAATTGTCCTGTACATGAATTGTGCTCTATAAATAAATTTGCCTTGCCTTGCCACATTCTTTAACTTTTTACCCCCAAAGTCCTCTATAAGAAAAGTATGGAGGCTATCGATATTGTTCAATACCGATAGCCTTGGTATCGATACTGTCGATATTCTGATCGATCTTCCCAGCCCTATTAGATTAGGGATACCATCATTTTTTACTGTGTGTATTTTGAACCTTTTTTGAACATAAAGTTTTTTCTACGCATAAGGTTTTAAGTTTTCACATGGTCTTCTTAACCCAACGAGAATCTGTGTCATTTTTCCAATTGAATGGTGTAATTACACACCCTTGGGCTTTTGTAAGATGTTGAGCTGTGCCGATCCGTATTCTTTTCAATTTTTCATCAAATGTGCAAAACCATTATTGTCTGAGATCTGCTTAGAGCAGAGCGAGCCGTCAACAAGTTGCAGTGGGGCCATCAGCTCCAATGGCTGAGCACAGTTCACAAGCATGTGTTTGCACACATCTGCTCTTTTGAGAGGAAGGAAAAGACAACTAATTCTTTGTTGCTATAGTAACAGAGAAAAGTTACCCCACACCCCCAAATGTTGCTTGGATGGTGTGATGGTTTGGTTTAGCTTTGTTCTGTGTTTGTCAGACCAATTGGGTTGCTGGAACATCTCTGTAGAAACCAGGAAAGACCCTTCGCCCGTTCACCTTCCTCACCTTCGAGCCACTGCTTCTTTCCCCTGCAAACAGGAGAATAGACTGGAGCTGTTCTGCTTCTCTTTCATCTGTTGAATGGAGACCAGTGAGACCAGTGTGTCGGGCCAGGCATAATTCATCCATGACCTGAGTCATCCACTCTTCTTTCCATAGGATGAAAGGAGAGCCGCTGAGAATTCCCCCCTGAGGTGATGTGACATGAAATACAGTCACCTGCAGTCTGTCTGATTACATTTAAGAACATGTAAAAGCTGCCAGAAGAGAGTCTCTTTGTCATTTCTGTCACATCTCTCTGTGACAATGTATGTCAGGTGGACATGAGTGGTCTGATAATACTAATGACCTGATAGCAGATGTGTACTTAGATTTGTGTTTGTACAGAAGGTGTATGTGTGAGAGAGATTGTGTCCCTCCAACAGAAGGGTGCTGAACTGGAAAGGCAGAAAGAGCAGTAATTATGGCCCCCTATGTTCAGCAGAAACATCAGAGGGAAGTAATTTGTTGCTCTATATTTAATCAGTGGAGATAACGAGACTGACTGCAGTTGTCTGGGCCTATGGGCCGGTGGACAAGCAGGAACACCATTTCCTCCAAAACCCATTAGTCTTTAATACAGCCAGCCACACTGTCTTATTTCCATATTTTTCTGTGTTCAAATAATCATTATCACATTTTCCATCTCCAATTTACTCAAGTGTGCATTTTCTCTTCCTCACCTTTATTCTGTTCTCACTCACCTCCCAGCCCTCCACTTGTTCTCTGACCTCTGTCACTTGACTTTCGAAAAAAAAAAAGTATTCTATCTTTTCAGTTACCTGAAGCGTCTCCTGCATACTATTCTTCTTTATTCTCCAGATCTCTCATTATCCTTACGTCTTTTATTGCCTGTCCACATCTCTGTCCCTCTCTTAGGGTGCAAGTAGAGTTCTATGTGAATGAAAACACTTTCAAGGAGCGCCTCAAGCTTTTCTTCATCAAAAACCAAAGATCCAGTAAGTTGCAAGTGTTTCTTTGTGTGTAATTACAAGTGGATTTTCTGTTTGCTGTCTTCGTTTCTACATGAGTTGCTCCCACATTTAAGGGAAGAAAAGGGTTTCTTTTTAGTGTGTAAAAGCATGGTTCTTCTTGCTCTGCATTTCATCACCCGGTATTCAACTTGCCTTCTCTTTGTGACTGTATTATGCGTCTGTGATTAAAACATAGTTTATTTATTCGCATATCTTGATGTCTTTAAAGTACCAATTTATTCACAGTCTGGTTTGTTTTGTACTTGATTTGTGAAGGGCGTCTTTGATTTTTAATGGCCAATAATCCTCTTTTTAAATCACAGGTCTGCGAGTGCGAATGTTTAACTTTGCTCTGAAAGTGCTGAGCTGCCTCCTCTACATTGTCCGAGTCCTGCTTGACAACCCACAAGAGGAAAGACAGGACTGGTGAGAGAAATGGTGATAAAAGGGACTTAATGAGGCGAAACAAAGTCTCTGTGACTATGAGGGCCTGATAGCGGTAGCAAAAAGCACCAGGTCAATAAAAGAGATGACGGTGGATAGAAAGCATCCAATAAAAAAACTGCTTGTGAGATTACAGTGTGGTAGAGATGCAATTAAGATAGTTAACTCATATTTGAAAAAGGTGCTTGACCATGAATGTCACATTCATTGCAGATTGTGTGTTTGTTTTTTTTACCCTCCTGCAGTGTTAACGAAGTTAACTGCACCAAACAAAACACATCATCCCGTCCTTGGAGTGAGTTTGACTGGTAAGCATACCTGTAATGAGGAGTGATGGCTTCTGCCGGCAGACAACGACCATGAAACCACACACCCCAGAGGACTGACATCCCAGACCCTGTCTCACCGGTCGGAAATGTTGTATAACACAATCAATGCAACATCACTTAACTGCTGCAATCCACAATGTTGATATTAAGCAACAGAGATCCACATTCATTCGTCACAATCCAGCTGCATGGATTACCTGTCAACATAATATGTATGTAGTGCTTGTGCAGCCTAATCAACAGCGATCTAGTGGAGATAAAGGATGTAATATACAACAACAGAGACAGAAGAAAACCAGAGAGTGCACATGGACCTGAGGCTATGACATGTCTCCTGCTCAGGGACCTATTGATCTAATTGATGGCTAATGACACTGGCTAAGCTCTGGCTCCAAATGAATAAGGAGCCTGACAGAGTGAGCTCAGGAAAGGGGCAAGCCACCTCCTGCTTCAGGCAGACTCATAGCATCAGTGGAGATGGCAAGCAGCCATGATAAGCCCCAGGGTGTCTTAGAGGGAAAAAAGAAGCAGCCTTTCTCTCACAATAAGGACATAAAATTGACTCTGAATATTAGTCTCCTCCTATAATATTGCACTGTGGTTCAGCTGTAAACAGTATAATTTAAGCAGTGACATGAATAGTGTCCATGGTCCATGTTCGGTGTTACTGTGTTCAGCAGAAAAGAGCTTTATATAGTTTACATTTTTAATGGCACCTGTATCATTTTTGCCCTTCCTTGCCATATCTTTACCTTCTACTCTCTGCTCTTTCCTGTTTCTGCACTTTTTAGGAAACTCATCATCTGGGTTGATAGACCTCTACCATTGTGGGCACTGCAGGTCAGATATATCGGTACCCTCCTGTGAAAACGAGCCTCAGTCTCTTTACGGTCACATACACCAGCCAGCCATAACACTCAAACCACCTGTCGCTGAAATAGTTCCAACCCACTGTGGCTGGGCTTGTTCCAGAGCATCAGTTGGGTTGGGATCTGGACAATTTGAAAGCCGGATCACCAGTGTGGGTTATTTGAGCCGTTCCCTAAGTAGTTTTTGACATGATTGTTCTGTTGGGAGAGCGCTGTTGTAATGGCAAGGTGTCCGTGTCAGAGCGACCTCCACATTTATGCCATGAGCAAAAGTTTCATAGCAGAGCATTGTGATTAGATAATGAAAACTTTGCATTTCACCTGTCAGTGGTTTTATAGCTAACTGATATAAAGACCCATGTCAGAATTTCTGCTTTCCTTTTATTGGTTTATTTGCAATTAAGTTTGTCACATCATCTTAAGGCTATAACACTGAACTCATGCCATTGGGCTTGGCATGAATTAACACTTTCAGAATGATTACACTCATACACAGGTATAAAATCAGACACCAGGCTGTCTCTTGCTCCATTTAAATCTATTCCCTCTGAAGCATAAACATCAGCACACCCACTGATTCCACCCACACACTATGTCTCTGCAACTCCAAATTTCTCTTTGCTCTGGTCTCTCTCCGTCTATCTCAACTCCTCTCTCTGTCTATACTCTCCCTCTGTGTCTGAACATTTGTCCCTCACGTACTTCCTCATCTCTCCATCCCTCCCCTCTTTTTTTTTGCAGGTGCTTGTGGCTTTTATCAGCTTTTCAGAAACTATGTTGCTTGTGTATCTCAGTTACAAGGTGAGTCTCTCACAGCCCCCATCGGCCACTCCGAAGCCTTTTGTGCTGTCTGTGACTCTGATATACACATGTGTGATGTGTGTGTGTGGGGGGGGAAGGCCGTGGGTGTGGATGGATGTGACATGATTCAGAGTGTTGTTTGTCCACTTTGCGCTCCTCTGTTTCTTCCTTCTCCACTGATCCTTTGCTTTTTGCCATGGGAGGAGCCTCGGTGCTTCCTCACATTGTTCTGTTATGGATCAGGAAGACTTTAGGGGAGGCCCCTGCGTCGAAGCCGATCCATCAACGGGTTGCCCTGCCTTTGATGTACTTGACACTATAAGCCTATGAAGGGCTCACTCCACAGATTATTCAGGAGGCTAGAGGCCCTAGCATTTAGAGTTGACTGATTCCTGTGGACACAGCCTGTGCATGTCCACCTACACTAGTCAGATTCAGGTCAGCCACATCCAGGCAGCAGACACATAAAAACAGCCATGGCTGACATCTTAATTGAACAGCAAGGCTTAGTGGAAACTGAGTAATGTTGCTTCTCCCTTCAAAGGACACAAGGGAGTTTTCTAACCTGTATACATCCCTATCAATGCTATGGAGCAAAAGCTTGTCAATTTGCCCCCTTTCTATTCTCAGCAGTAGGTCTTTTATGTGCTAATCCCAAAAGGTCACCAAGACAATGGAGTTTCCTGACCCCTATGTGTGGTTTGTGTTTCCAGGGCAACGTTTGGGAGCAAGTATTACGTGTCCCGTTCATTTTGGAGATGATCAGCGCCGTTCCCTTCATGATCACTGTGAGTGGAGAGATAAGTGTTACTAAGTACAGATAACATGGGAAGCCTCTCAGGCGGCTGTTTGTTTTGGTCTTTATGAGACACAACACACTAACAGCCGCTACCACAACACAGCAAAGAATATCACAACAGCAACACACGCTGGCATAATCCATTTTCTTGCAGGAGATCCCATGAAAGTACAACATGAAAAAAACAAAAAACTGATGTGACTGAAGGTCAAGTGAGCTTCTCTCTTCTTGACAGGTGATTTTGCCCTCCCTAAGAAATCTCTTCATCCCGGTATTTCTCAACTGCTGGCTGGCCAAACACGCTTTGGAGAACATGATAGTAAGTGATGTGCTGTGTCCTTATCCAGTTTTTTCCCATTGCTGTCATCTCAACATCTCTGTTATGTTGTTTTATTGGCATGCAATTCCCCCCTCTCCTTCTCCCATTTCAGCCCACCCGTTTTATCTTAAAAAGTCTGCTGTGAAGGTAAATCTGTCTGAAAGCATTCAAACAGAAGGCATGAATTAATAAACACTCTCTGCCTCCATTTGTCCAACATAATCCACCTTACTTTGCTCTCTCTCTCTCTCCCTACTTTAAATATTCAAATAATTTGCCATTTTTATCTCATTATATATTTCATCTTAATATTTCATTCTTTTTTCTGCTATTCATTAGCTCGCTTCCAGCTGATTTTATAATTCAATATAAACAGCATTTTGTTAGATTTTTTTTGCTAATTTCCATATAACTTTTATCTCTCGCTGTCCAGAATGATCTCCACAGGGCGATTCAGCGGACACACTCGGCCATGTTTAACCAGGTGGTGATACTTATCAGCACACTGGTTTGTCTCATGTTTACATGGTGAGTACCCTCAGTTTTGGTGTTAAACTGACGGGGGGGTGGGGGGGCAGCAAGATGTTATATGGAGATTGAATAGGAAGTGAACCGTGTCAGACAGAGGGAGGAAGAGAAAGGATGAGATGGGCAAGCAGTGGTGTGATACATGCTGTAAAAATTCATATAGGGGAATGAAAAATGCAGCTACTGGAGCTTAAAGAGAGAATGGCAGAAAGCAGAGCAGTAATTGGTTACCGTGAGAGTGAGACTGTGCCCTTAAATGACAGCTGGTGATTGCTTCAGTGCGGTGGAGGATGTGTCAGCTTGCTTCATGTCTGGTTTAAAAGCCAGATCCTACACACACAGCTTGAATTAAGCTCTCTGACCATTTCAAGCATTGACTTTTGCCTGTTGACTCGTCTGTGTTTTAAAGATTACCATAATTTGCACAGCTTGAAGACTTCAATACAAAAAATTGCAACATATCTTATCAAACAGACATCCTCCTCCATTTCTGCACACAAAACAAAATATCACAGATTTTGCACAGGTGTGAAAAACAGTTTCCCATGAGCAGCTATACCTCACACAGCATGTGAAGTCTCTTTGATGCTCACTTTTCTTGCTTTTCTAACCACCTTCATCTTTCCCATCCCACTGACCTCCATCAGCATCTGCGGCATCCAGCACCTGGAACGAGCTGGCAACAACCTGACTCTGTTTGACTCGCTTTACTTCTGCGTGGTCACCTTCTCCACGGTGGGATTTGGAGATGTCACCCCACAGATCTGGCCCTCACAGCTGCTAGTAGTCATCATGATCTTTGTGGCTCTCATTGTGCTTCCCATCCAGGTGAGAAACTATGGGGATCATCTTCAAAATAAGCACAGACAAGAAGATTAAAAGGGGGTTTGTCTTTAAGACAGAACCCTTTGAATGTGAGTTTTAAATCGTGACCCAAAAAGCCGGTATTGGTTTGATGAATTGACGAGACCTGAAAGCAAAAACCCATTCTGTCTCTCTCATATTTTATCAAACCTTTGAAGGATCAGACAGAGCTCTCCTAAACTGACCTTCAGCTCCATATTTCAGCTAAAATAAACAGACCTGCCTTTGAAGTGATCAGGAAACAAATTCCTACAATAGATGGCATGGTTTTGTCACCTGTAAAAGCAAACCAGTCCTCTTTCATATGTTCAATAAGAGTGAAGATTTCCCCCTTAACACTACAAGTACTTGTATTTCCCCTTGTGTGCAACAATCTCACTGCGTATTACTTGGATTTACAACGCCATTTTTATTCAGAGAGCAACGAGAGAGTCTTCTGTACTGACTCAATTCCTAAAAGAGCACTCAACCGCTGCATGCATGCACGCTGCCATCTTAAATCTATTGCTTGTCTTTTGGCTGCTTCGCAGAGAGAAATTCATGGCAGAGCTAGAGGAGCTGTTTAGACACATACAGGGACTGATAAAACACCTTGACAAATGCAGCAGTTTGACTGAATCCCAGTAGTCCTTCATGTTTGTGTCAGCCTTTGTATCCCTGAGGTAGCTGCCATGCCTGTGTTTCTCTCAGAGCATGTGATGGTGCTAATAGCATTCGTTTTCTCTGCAGTTAGAGGAATTCCCTTAGAGCAGGGATTCCCTTATACACGTTAGAAGTTGGGGTTAAATTTTTGTTTAATCCTCCTTCTCCTAATGTAACAAACTTTGATGCATCTGTCAATAATCCTGTCCAACAAACCAAACTATATTTATGTTCTAACAATGTCAACAATTGGAAATTCAATAAAAATTCAAATGACAAAAATAAATTTGTTTTTAGAGTTTAATATTTAATTTCTGGATTTAGTAGCTCCATTGAGCATATTTATAATTCAGTTGTTGGTTAAAGTGAACGTGTCACATACCTGCAATGACACTTTTCTTATTCATAAGGATAAATTTGGATTTCAGACTGCACACTGGTGTGGTGGTAAGCTGTGTCACCTCTCAGCAAAAATGCTTCTTGGTCAAATCTCAGCTGGGGCTAAACTCCTGTGTGGGGTTTGCATGTCCTTTCCCAGTGAGGCTTGTCTGAGTATTCTGGCTTCCTAAAAAGAACAGCCTCGTGTAATTCATTGTGATTCTAAACCTACTGAAAGGGAAAGCATGCATGGTGTTTTTTGCCATCTTTCTTTTTAATGAACTGGCCACCTATCTAGGGGGTACACTGCCTCTCACCTGATGGTATAGCTGGGATGTACTCCCATATCCTGCTAATGTAATAGAACAAAGCAGGTCTAAAAAATGTTTAAATAGTTCATTATAGAACTGTTGCTTCCTACACAAGCATGATTTACCAGCTTTTGATAAAGCTCTTATTTTTTTTAGCAGCTTTGACCGGATGGTGGGAAATATCTTCACAAAAACCTCACATCAATGATAAAAAAAAAAAATCAGCATAAGGATACTTTTACGAAACTTGCATGAGTCAGCTTCTGAAAAAGAAGCATTCTGTTCATCACTGACATTGTTACCGTCTCATCCTCTCCACTCCCTCGCCCCCATCTTTCATCCATAAATACCCCTTGACATTTAGAAACTGTCCCTGCAAGCCCCCACCCTGTGTGTGTATTAGTGTGCCTCTCTGCCTGACCCAGAGTCCTGCCATGACCAGAGCAGAGTCCAGACTGCACAAAGCCTCAGGTCACACCACAATTCATGGTTGTTGGTTTTTTTCTTCATCTTGCAAGGGTGTTCAAACTTTTAGCAACCAGGGCCAGATTTGGTGAATTAAAATTTGTGAGGGCCGACCATTCAGCCTGACATTCTCTGAACTATTAACCTAAAACAATTTTTTAACATTTTTATTGAAAATGGCAAACTTTTCATTTCAGAACACAAATAAATCTACACAAGTTGTTTTTTTGACTTAAATCACTCAGAGACCACATAGAATTATCGTAAAATATATGTATTATTCAGAAGTACAAAAGAAATCCTCGTATCACTCCTTTGGCTTTTTAATTGAATGTCAAAAATGGAGGAAATGCTTTTTAATTTTGAATCAGATGTCAAAAAGTAAAAAGTGAGAAATGGAAAAACGGGCTGTCAGACCAAATCTGATTTAAATGTTTAACGTGCCAAGTTTATGAGACCTGGTTTGATTTGCTAATTTAAAAAAAAAAAAGAAACCAATAACACATGGACTGGAAAGACTCGTTGCAGATTAAAACTTTTGGTTTTCATTGTCACAAAAAATCAATTCACTGAGATTTTAGAATTTTTTCAGCTCAGAAGACTGAAAAATAACTTTCCTGCACGGATCTGAAAAGTGATAC
>JBBBVU010000022.1:15328556-15350583 GCA_037177055.1 Atherinosoma microstoma | reverse complement strand
TATGGTTGGTTCTTAGAAGCGCGTTACTAAACCTCTCCCCTCACCCAGCTGAGTGACTAAATGGATTAGTCACTACAGTCAGTATTGTGATATATTTTCAAACCACCACATTAATGAATCAATAAATAACAGCACTGTCCAAGGTTCTTCCTTTCTATAAATAGATGCAGCAGAAAAACCTAATTCGCACTCAGGTCAATGGGAAGGTAAACGTGATTCTTCTCTGCTGTTTTGGAATAAGCTGCTTCTGTAACAGCTCAAATCAATCCTTAAGATGTTTAACTTGAGAACTTATGTTCATAAATAGTTTTAGAATTTAAGTTGTAAATCAAGCTTTCTCACCCTGTTAAATAAACCTATATGAATAATTTCAGTTATTGAATTCAAGGAATCAAAACAAGGCCAAACTTTGTGCTTGTAACTTCAGAGTTACTTTATTGTAATCATGGGCAATTTCATGATAAGTCAACGTGATGTCCCCTGAGTATTTTCATGTTTCCTGATTTAACAATAATCCATAAAATATGAACGACTGAAGCTTGTGTCTTCAACAAACGAATGATGTCATTAACCTGTTGGTTAACCATCCTTTTTATCATCACTGTTGAAAAAGGTTCACGGTTGTGTTTCAGACTTTTACAACATGATCACATCAACTAAATCTGGTTATAGGCAAACACAAATTTTACCACTAACTAAAGCAACAGGAACATATTTTGACACATACGACCTCACATGGAAAAAACAATGTAATGTTATTGCTGTTGTAACTGCTCATTTAACAAAAATTAACACGACAATGCTATTTTGAGCAGCATGGTGTAAATCGCACTCTATTTTTACATTTTGTTCTATTCATCTTTTTTATTGTTTATGTGACATCTTGGCTTCATCCTATAAGGGACTTAAGTATTTGCGCCCGACCTGCTGACTTGGGCACTAGACAGATTATTGATGTGTCATTTATGGAGAGATAGTTGTACATTGCTGAGGGATAATCTTTGTCCCTCTTCCCTTTCTCTGTCTGCAGATCATGTTGTGTGTGAGGAAGAGTTTAAGTATGCCATGCTGGCCTTAAACTGTGTGTGCCCCGGTACCTCAACTCTAATCACTCTGTTGATCCACTCCTCTAGAGGACAGTGAGTTTGCTTGCTTGCTTCTTTCGTTTTATCCTATGTAACTTAGTAAAACAGTTTTGATTGTCAAATATTACAGTAGGCATAAGTATAAGCCAGCTGCTTCTGTGTCTTCACTGTCACTCATTTTTTTTCTTAGAACGGCACCCCAAGAGGCATTCAAACAACGTGCAGGAGCCTTTCAAGCCCTTAGCAGGTAGAATCTATTTAATACATTGAATTCTGGCACTCTGTCATACATTTGTGTTCACTGTTGCCATAAATTAGCTTGTGTTAAGAGGAATGGAGATTTTTTACACGAAAGCACTTGCTTGTTTGAATACTGATGCTTATCATTTTGCTCTTATAAGCGAAATATACAATATTATTAGGCAAAAAGAAGAAGCAAAGAACCACTTGCTATATTCAGATATAGAGGAGTCATTGCTACAGAAAGAAGTCCCTTATTAGTAACTGTGTTATAATATATATATATAATATTTAAATATATATATTCTTGTAGTGTATATGTATTCTTAAATAAGTTTTTTCAGAACTGATGTATTGAGCTGATTCATTATGCTTCTTTTTTATATATATCTTTTTTTTGGTTTATTGGTTGTGACAATCCTCATGACCAGAATTAGGCCTCCTCTCCTGGCCTGCAATATAGAAATTTGCCATAACACTCGTTTATATAAGGCAGTCTTTATTGCTGGCCACCCACATTCACACTGCCCCCACAACCCTGCTTCCTGTTATCACCTCTTTAGCCGACATGGCTGAAGCCACATATCCCCCTGAGGAAAGCTGCTGTCCTCTTAACTGTGTGATTGAGTAAATCTGGGATATCTTGTCCAGTCATGCTGGGCATCCTCCTCTCCCTCCATGCCCTGATTATAGTATTGATTAGAGATGCTTGATGCTACAACTGCAACCTTGATGAAAAAATCTTCTTAGATAACTCTGGTACTGAGCTGGGTGCTTCATATAATACATTTTAAAGGTCACTCTTTCCCCACATGGCCAATCTGTTTTTTTGTTTTTTCTATCTCAGGGAAGGTGGCGCGAGTTCAGCAGATCAATGGCACCGGACCTACAGGCGCTGCTCAGCCAATGAAGTACATCACATCCGCCTGGAAGAAAGTAAATTCTTTGGGGAATACCAGGGCAAAAGTTTCACTTTTGCGTCCTTTCATGCACATAAAAAGTAAGTGGAAACGTCTACAAATCCAAAGACACAAGCAAACTACACAGTCCAGAGCTGATCTCTTCTGTGCTTCCACAGGTATGGAGTCTGTTTGATAGGAGTACGTAGACTGGACACCACCAACATTTTGCTAAATCCCGGACCATGCCACATCATGGGGGCCTCTGACACATGCTTTTACATCAACATCTCCAAAGAAGAGAACTCAGCATTTGTCAGAGGGCAGAGAGAACCATCATGGGGTGGCACAGGAGGAAATGCCAGAGGAGTACATCAAAGCATCTACCATGGACTCACCCGCCTGCCAGTCCACAGCATCATCGCCAGCATGGGTCAGCTCTAAAACATACACATCACATGCAAACCTGTCAATGAACACCAGTATGGTTGCAGCTGTAAGATTATTACTTTTGGATCCTATTTAGAAGATTAAAAAGTGTTTATTGCTTTACTGCGTACTTGATAATAAGTCACACTTGATAACTGCCAAATACCAGATTCTGTGGTTTCACAAGCACACCACCTAGTGGGCAACAACAAAACTGTCCAGCTCACTGTTTTTCTGTGTCGTCACTCCTGAACAGTTCTGTTTTTTCTCAGATGACCAATGTTTGATAATCACTTCAGCTTTGTCTGTATGTTTAAGGCACTGTGGCCATTGACCTGCAGGACTCCAGTGATAGCAGTCCAGAAGGCCAGGACCCAGGTAATACAGGGCTCGGTAGTGGAAGAGGGAGCAGAAGCAGCTCCAAGACAGAGATGGGGGGCACCAACACCTTAGCTTTGCCTGCCATGGGAGAATCAGCAGAGGAAAGACGGCACAGCATTGCCCCTGTCCTGGAGCTGGTGGATGGTGTCAATAACCCCACTTTTGACCTACTGGTTGATCAGTCAGAAGATGAAGGAGGAGAGGAAGGCAAGGATGAAAGTGACAGGGATGAGAGCGCCCACTGGTGGGGCCAACACTGCGAGTAAGTACAGTGTTAGAGTGTGTATAGCTGGAGATTTTGAAGTAAGTTCAGAGATAAATGTGGGCTTGTGCCACAGGTGGGTGAAGGGATACCCGCTAAACTCTCCATACATCGGCAGCTCACCTGCACTGTGCCATCTCCTACAAGAAAAGATGCCTTTCTGCTGCCTGCGCATGGATAAGGTATATTATTTAAATGGCTTGCCAGCTATTAATTCTACATGACATAGCCATCATCCAGCACATTTCTCTCTCAGGCTTGTCACCACATCCCTTTTGAGGATGCCCGCTCCTATGGCTTCAAAAACAAATTGATCATTGTGTCTGCGGAGAGTGCAGGAAATGGTCTGTACAACTTCATTGTGCCTCTACGGGCTTACTACAGACCAAGGAAGGAGCTCAACCCCATCGTGCTGCTGTTGGAGAGCATGTGAGGACATTTCTATAGTTCTGATGCAGTGACTGTTGTTGTGAATTCAGCCTCAAACTGAAATGGCTTGCATGCTAGTGTTGTCCATAATTGTAGTTGTGAGCATGAAAGCAGCGCTTCAAATGTAGGTTGCACAGGATTGTAAAATTGGTTCCTCCTTAAATAGCAAGCAGAGGAGAAAAACGAAGCGATTTAAGGCCACAATAAACGTGATTTGTGAAATATTGAATGCTTTCAGGACAGTTCTGTGCAATGCTTTGTGGCTGATACACACATGCAGCAAGCCAAATGAGAATGGAATCCAATAAAAAGGCAATAAAATGCTGAGTCACTCTGGCGTAGTGCTGTTATTTTCAGCTTTCTCAGAAGGCCTTACGGCCCTTTCATATTTTCAAGGCAGAGAGAGGGCATTCTGCCACTGTTAATGGCCTGTATAAATCTTTACTGGTGGGTCTTTCAAATCTGTTTGTGTTCTGCTTGGTTTAGACCGGAACTCGACTTTTTGGAAGCAATCTGTTGGTTCCCCATGGTTTTCTACACAGTGGGCTCCATCGACAAGTAAGACCGACCAAATTTCCTTAAATTTGTATTTCTTTTTATTCACTTTTGGTCATCCTCCTTTTCTCCTTTCCACAGTCTGGACAGTCTGCTGCGATGTGGTGTTACATTCGCCAACACTATGGTGGTGGTGGATAAAGAGAGCTCCATGATTGCAGAAGAGGATTACATGGCTGACGCCAAAACCATCGTAAATGTCCAAACCTTGTTTAGGTAGGATTTTTTTTTCTCCAAACTGCCAAACTCTGCAGTTTCACACACTAGCTTGACATTTTTGATTTCATCCAAGTGTTTTGTCGCTCTGCTTCTTCCTCACAGACTGTTCCCAGCTCTGAGTATAATCACGGAGCTCACACATCCCGCCAACATGCGCTTCATGCAGTTCAAAGTCAAAGACCACTACTCCCTGGCTCTGTCCAAGCTGGAGAAGGTAAAAGGCATCACAGCTTCAAAGCCTCGGTTTTTCTTTTTATCTCATTTCCCTTCAACTATATTTCATTGTTACAAAAAGAAAAACTGGACAAAACACATGTGTGTTATGAAAGCCACTCTTTATTTCACACTCAGTGGATTTAGAAACACATATATTGATGGAGTGAACATTCTACACCTCTGAGAAAAGATTAGAGGTTACTAACAGATTGTCACCTTTAATATCTGTTGTTGGTGTTGTTATTAATGCTATTTTCTTGCCTGATTATGAAACCTGCCCTGGGCATTAATAACATTTAACAAAGATGTAAATTAGCTGCTTCTCAACATGAATTCTCAAAACTAATTTAAAAAAGGGTTCAATATTATTGTGAGAACAGCCTTGTCTCACAGTACTAAAGACTTTTGATGGAAATCCAGCTATTTTTCTTGGAGGGTTTCAATCCCACACTGCATCAGCAGCAATGATTAATTTGGCCATGACTATGAATATCACTTCTTTCAACATCAAATTCTCGAATTTTTCTCTGTCCTCACTGGAGGAGGCTTGATATGATATCAGTTTTTAGGAGACATGTCCATTTTTCACAAGTAGGGCCAATTTCCTGAGGTCTTAATGAAATTTCTGAGTCGCTTTGATCAAAATACCACAGGAATAATAAACCACAGCACAGTTTCTTTACATACAGTATCTTTAAACTCCTGTTTGTAACAGCTGGGTTTGAGTAGTGACTTGAGGTACTTCACAAATACTGTTAGATCATGATCAGCTAATTTCCTTCTCAAGTCATACGCTTGCTGGTGAGAATTTACTGTTGAAAGCAAAGCAATAGCAGAAGAGTTGGGACATCCCACTTTTAAGATACAGTGAATGCAGTATCATTTTAAATTTAAGAGGCTGCAAATCTGAACGGTTTACTAAATGACCTGTTTACACACCAAGGAATTACAAGCTGTTTTGTTTTGTACAACCAAATATAGTCCCAAAGCACTGAAGAAGTCTTTTCCCCTCCACCAAGGCACAGAGGTTATGTTTTCGGCAGCTAAATTTGTCTGTCTGTCCATCTATCTGTCTGTCAAATGGCAAAAATAAATAAATAAATAAACATTACAAGATGACATCATAGATGTTACAATCTGACATTGTTTGACCCGGATCTTGGTGATATTCTGTATTTGGTGATCCAGAAGGTTCAAAATATATGGGGCACTGGGTGGGCTGTTTGGCCTTTTGGGGTTTTTCTCAGGTGACTGGCCCTATGGCTTGGTGGAGGTCTGCACTCTCTGAGTGCTTCTAGTTTTTTATGTACCCTTTGAGGTAATTACAAACTCTTCTGATCTCCAAAGACAGCCAGTGTGATGTAGAGTTAACTGTGTCTGTGTGTGTTTGATCTGCAGAAAGAAAAAGAGAAAGGATCCAACCTGGTCTTTATGTTTCGCCTGCCCTTCGCTGCTGGGAAGGTTTTCAGCGTTAGCATGCTGGACACTCTCCTCTACCAGGTTTCGCAACAATACACTCACTGAATAACAAAGATCCATCTCCCTTTGCTGCAAAATGCCAACAATGATCTATTTCTGTGGACTTGTTTGTTTTGATTCCCTGTCAGTCATTTGTGAAGGACTACATGATCTCCATCACCAGGCTGCTGCTTGGTTTGGACTCCATGCCTGGCTCAGGTTTCCTCTGTGCTGTAAGTAGCCCAAAAAAAAAAAACAGCTTGATTTCAGTTTGTTTGGACCATGAGGTGCCTTAGAGGTCGATTGTTGTTGTGTCTGTTTTCTAGATGAAAATCACGGAGGACGACCTGTGGATCCGAACCTATGGCAGGCTCTACCAGAAACTATGCTCCTCAACTGGAGATATTCCCATAGGCATCTACCGCACAGAGGCCCACAAGCTTCCTGTGTCTGAAGTCAGTCACTTTTCTTTTCTCACTTTGGTGTTGCTTGGCCAAAAATTCAAAAGCCAAATCTCAGTTTGTCCAAATCATATTTCCTTCTAGTAGTCTGACAGGACCAGAAATATAAGAACGAGTGTCTGTTAAATTTCCCATTTAATGGATTGTAAGAGATTCTAGTGGACTTTACATAAAGACTCTTTCTAAAGATTTTCATGACTGAAAAAAAAATCCTGTGTATTTGTCATTCACCTATTCAGTTTGGAGTTGCAATGCTCTGGATTTTAATAAAAGCTTTGTAATAACAGGTTGATTATACCAGATAAAGATGTAAAGGTGTGTGTTTTTGTGTGTTAAGTCCCAGGTATCCATCACAGTTGAAGACTACGAGGACACCAGGGAACCCAGAGAACCTCTTCTGTCCCGCACCGGTGTCCACCGTAACTCCACCTCCTCCGAACCCATCTCCACCTCCTCCCACTCTTCTGACCACCCACTGCTCAGGAGGAAGAGCATGCAGTGGGCGCGACGGCTGAGCAGGAAGGGGGGTCGGGGGTCCAGCGGGGCCAAAGGTGGTCCGGGCAGCGCGGCAGAAAGGATCAGCCAGCAGAGATTAACTCTGTTCAGACGCTCAGAAAGGCAGGAACTCAACGCGCTGGTGCGAACGAGGATGAAACATTTGGGCCTTTCTCCTACTGGATTCAGTAAGTCTTCAGCCTCTTGTGTAGAAAAAGATCTCCTTTTGATTTAGAGCTTAGAAGAACTTTTGCCGTATTATTGTGCTCCACAACATTTGTCTCTTTGTATTTCAACTTCGGTCCATTTTTATCCAAAGTCATCCTCCTGCTGTGTGAGCGGATGCAGCACAGCCTCCTCTATATATCCTGTGCCTATTTTATTTCCTGCCTCACTAACCTCTTTTCTTCCTGTGTCAGATGGGATGACAGATCAAGGGAACAGATTGTCGTACATCCTCATCAACCCCTCTCCAGACACCAGACTAGAGCTGCACGATGTTGTGTGAGTGAACACCATCTATAAGTCATAGCGGTGTAAAATGAACACTACGTTTATGACACATTTCTATTTACTTGCCTCCTGTCTGTGCTCGATCTGCAGGTACCTGATCAGACCAGACCCCCTCTCCCTGGTGCCCAATCAAGGGAGCGGCAGGAAGTGCAGCACTGGACTATCAGAGAGCCACAGGTTCGATACACAGGACAGCACCCATCTGTGAGAGGCAAAACAATAAAAATAAAGAGGAAAACAACGAAAAGACTAAAGTGCTCTCATGAAACCACCAGAGAGAGAAAATAAAGTTGACACAATCATAAAGGAGAGGTAAAGTTCACAAAACGGTGAGACAGAAAAAGAGACAAGTGGCACAAAACCCTCATGTTTTCAGTCTCGGTGGACTTGCTAGACATGCATCAACCTTTTCTATAGAGATGGGAATGTTTTATTCATGCACCTTCCTATTTTCAAAGCGAAGAACTGTGGACACAGAAGTGCATTTATTTAAAAACTGTATGTATTTATATCTGTGTATGTGCATGTTATGTACTGCATCATGTACTGTATCTGCAGTGTGTATGTACTATGTATGTACAGTCGCATGCAAAATATTTCTGTTACCGCAAATGATTTAGTGATTTGAAGATGAACTGATCTCATCAAGTTAAAGATGACAGATTATTTTCAGAGTTTTATCATCAGTTTTATTTGTGCATTTTAGAAAAGTAAAAGAAAGGAGCTGAATGTAGAAAATCAGGACTTCCTGTGTTGTATTTAAAAATTTATGAATTATTCAGTTATTGTAATATCACAGTTTTATTAACAGTCCTCAAGTCATTTGGCAATTAACAGAAGCCATTTAGCACTCGCAGCAGCTGCTTAAAAACAAATGACCTCCACAAAACGTGAGAAAGCTGTAAGGAGAGAGCAAAGTTTTTTCAAGTTGTTTTGGGAGGCTTTTTTTTACTTATAAAGTTATTTACCCTTTGAGCCCTTGTGCCTATTTTTTTAGGCCTTAACGCGAAAATCGCATATCAATAAATCATACGTCAATAATAAAATGAATATATATATATATATATATATATGCAACCACAAGGTCTATTTTTTATATGGGTACTTTTGGAGTCATGGTAAAGGGAGCATTTGTGAGATTTGTTAGTAACAGTGTAGGTGTTATTAGTGAAGAATAAATCTAACACTTTCTGAATATTCCTTTGGAATGATGCAGCTCTAAAGCTCTATCCAATCATATTACAAAATGTGAACATTGTCTCTGCAAAAGCCAGCTTGAATAAAGTGAAGCAGAACAAAATTGGAGAGGTTTTAATACAGATGAAAATGCCAATTCTGGCACAGTTTGGCACTATCTGTTCTCAAAATCCTCCAGTTGGGGGACCTTGGGTTTTAAAAGGTTAAGATACTGTTAATGAAAACAGACGAGGCTTGGAAGACCTTTAAAAGGATTTAGCAGAAGCAGGAGCAGTCATGCACCATTCTAGTGCCTGCACAAGAGTCCTCTCTTTGAAGAATCATTAGGCTCTTGCTGAAAGGCAGCTGGGATAGATCCCAGGCCAACTGAGACCATAAAATTGATAATAATAGCAGGGATAGAAAAATGAATGGAAGATTCAAAAAGAGACATTTTGTTTTTGCAATCTGACCCCAAAGATCAATATCAGAAGTCGGCAAATCTGAACAAGCCTGATGGATTCTGGGAACAATAACTGTGGCCAAATGGAACCTTTTCACCACAGTGAGCGGTGCGTTTTGTGTTTTTTTTTTTGTTATTTGCCACCATTAGTTCCCAGAAAAAGGGAATAAAAGACTCAGTTAATATCTGCTGAATGCAGAAACAATCCACCTTATGGCATTGATTGTTCTCCACATTACATCAAAAGAGCAGCACGTTCTTAATGACCCAAGACACTGATTTCCGTTCAAACTGTCAAAACATAGAGCCGTTTGCAGCGTGAATGGTAAAAAAAACAAAAACAGAATGCTCCTTTCTTTCTCTTTTTTTGCCGTTCTATTTGTTAGTTTGTCATCTTGAAGTTCATTACCTGTAGAAACAGGTCATCTTTTACCACGCTATACTAGTCACAGTATCAGATATTTGGACCAGAGGTGCTTAAAAGTTTTGCCTGCCACTGTATGTATTGTGTGCATGCGTAAGTGTGTGAATGAATGTGAACGTCTGCTTATGGATCCAGAGCAAGACACTGCCACTTTTATCTGGACAGCCAAAGGAATCTGCTGCCAAATGAAAATGAAAAGTCAAGGGATGTTTGTTGTGTCCTGTGTCATAGATGTGTTTTTTCACCCTCAGTGTTCTTTGGCGTATTTTTAAGTGACACTACAGTCTATACACCCCATGAGGTTTTTTTGTTTTGTTTTATGGTCCTTTTTGCAACAGTCATTTTATGCTCACCAGCAGCAGAAGAATCCAAAGAGCACTGGTCTCAGTAATGGGAATAATTTGGCAGCAAGCTTAACATTTTCACTGCAGGGCATTCAGTCACGTATCTGTTTGGGAAAAAAAGCTCCTTTTCTTTAGTTGTGCTCTATGAACAGACCCTGACCTGAGTTTATTGTTTTGTTTGGCGGATTTTACTCTTAACATCCTGCTCTTTCCGTTTCTCTCAGTAAGTCTGAGCTGTCCTCCCACCATCTTGTTTTTTCCTGACATGCATGTTGCAGGAAATTGACAAAAAAAAAGCGAGAAACAGACAGTAAGTTGTAATATAAAACCATCCAGTACAACAGTTCTGCAGTAAATACTTCCTTAGTGAAAGTTATAACATGGTTGATAGTGTCAAAGAGGGTTGATTGGCTTTTCTGTTTTAATGCTGAATTTATAAGCTTTACAAGAAAATATTTGCTGCTTTTAAATTCATATTGCTTTACATGACCACATTAGCAAGTTATTTGTTTGCTAACTTAGAGGTGATAGATAATACAACTGGTTTTAGGTCAGAATTTCTCTTAAAAACAAATGAAAGATGATCATTCTACACAACCTTATTTCAGAGTCTCTCATTTCAAAGAAATGTGCAATTTAATCTAGAAAATCACTTGTATGTCTGATTACCAAGGATTTGCAAGCCTCTCTAAATCTTCTGCGAGGTTCTTCAGAATGTGCTGTTTTTAACTCCGAAATGGTGCAGTCATGTGGTGGGAATGCAAAGCAACATCCCTGCCAACAGCACCGCTGTAGTTTCAGTGCCGTTATACCAGAAAAAGAGAATATGTACATATTAAAGTCATTCTATAGAGCTTGTCTTTGCCTTATTGCAGTTTTCAGTGTCAATATCTGCAGCTTCGTGTGGAATCTCCTCAGAAGAAGCACTTGAAATCAATGCATTCAAGTTGTTTTATATCCAAATGAACCGCATAATCATATGACAAGTGCATCATTTGGGTTGTTGGCTCACATTCCTGAGCCGATTTCTGTTTTGATACATTGATAAGTGTGTATAATTCACACAGAATGGCTTCAGTTCATCTTCAGTTAAGTCTCCAAACTCACTTAGAACCACACAATTCATCTGCATGTACTGGTCAAAGCCTTTCATTACTCTTTATACCCACTAAGAATCAGCTTGCTGCAGTTGTTTTATTATTTCAACTGGGAGGTCACTTGCTGAATGTGCTGCTTTGCACCCTCGTTTTCACAGCTTCAGAGAGCAAACATGACTCGCTTTTTCTCTTCACCTCCCATGTTCAAATACCAGCTTATATGCTTTCATTTGCAGCCATTAGTGTCCTTTGGTTCTCTGGAAGTTTAGACATCCCTTACTTACAGAACAAGCTGAGGACTAACAGTTAACTGAAGCTGAATTTCAGGGTTTAGTCTCTGCCCACTGCTGAAGAAGAAATGCTGGATGAGCAAACAAAAAGGCCTGGATATGGTAGACCTCTCCCCAGTCAGAAGGAAAACTGATGCAGGGATCCAAATAAACCACAGGCCGAGGTAAGACTCTCAACTTTCCCTGACACTCAATGTCATCTCAATTTATGCTCTGCAAACTGTACTTAAAATCTCCTATATATGAATAAAGTATAGTAGATGAATCCCTGATAAAAGTAGAAAGAGCCTTTTTATCTTTTGAAAGCTAAAACTATTTTCTCTTAATTCATATAAATTGCAAACACTAAAAGAAGCATCCTAACATAATTTCTATCACCTGTCTGGATTAGAGTGCTCTGTTCTTTTATAATCTTGGCACACGCCAGCCTCACCTCAATGAATAGCTCAATGTGTTGATATTCATCTGATATCCATCACTGTCTGTTGCTGATGCTCCTCTCTTTGTTAGACAACTCTGACCTTTGTAAAATAAATCGGTGCACCAAGCAGGTGGACTCTCACGTGGAACCGGAGGTCTCAACCTGCTGGTTAACAATGCAGGGTTCCCAGTTACTGGCACTCAGCAGAACACCAGTCCTGACAGCATACAGAACACAATGTCAAGGGTCTCATGGACATGACTGTGAGGGTGGCGTGTTAAATGTCACGCTGGTTCTAAAACACTAAGATTTTACATGGCATTTACAAGAAAGAAATTAAGTCTTAAAAAAAAAAACTAAAAAAAATGAAAGTTGAATTTTTTTTTTCTTTTGCTGATTTTCTCCCCTCCAGTCTCCAGTTGATTGACAACCCGAATCACTTTTTCACGCTGTCACTTTTTCTTTTTTTTTTACCTGTTCAACCACTCTCCTCCTTTTCAGGCAGGTTTAAAATGGACAAGAACCTGTTTTTCAGGTTCTTTCTGCTGCCCTCCACTGTACCTCCATATAAAGGATGCAATGAAACAATGGAGAGGAAGACGAATCTGCTTGTAAAGACAGTTTAATTGAAAAGCAGAGTAGCAACATCAGGGTTTGTGATTTTTACATATTCTCCATAATGGCCGTGTGTTTATGTGACCCATGTGTGGTTTCTGAAAACACAGAAAGATTCTGGTTTTGGACCATTTTTTCTGTATGACTTTCTTGCACGTGGACCCCAGTGATCACACCTATTATCCACATCTCAAACAAAGTAACAAACCCATTGCCTAATATCTAATTTGTGTATGTTTATATCTTTTCAGGAGTTTTTTCATGTCGAAAAATACTCTTAATGATCTTAATATGAGCAAACCTGAACACGTGTTGTGATATCAGTAAACTATAGGAGACAGGAGTGAAGTCAATCATGTGGTTGTGTGCATTTTTGGCCACTAGGGGGAGATTGATGCTCATGATGAGGGTGCAGCTGCTGGCTTCCCAGACTGGGAGGCAGAGTGGAGCTGTTCTCCGGTATGATGGCAGAGCTGTCATTTGCTGCTTTAAACAGCCACCTGTTGCTTATTGGGTTTTTTTATCAATCACTTCATAAATCCAAATAAAATAAATAAATCATTCCTGTAATAATTCTGCTTGTGTCATGTTCATTTTACACACAAACCTGCACAGATACCTCGTTTCTACTACAGCCAAATCACCAGGTCGAGCTGTTCCACACAGCAACCTTAGCAGGGCGGATTTTAAGAGGCTTTGGGTTGTTCCCATTAATGTTGGCCCCAGGGCAGAAGAAGGGATACATCTTTTCAGTGAAAAAGTCAGTAAAGGTGTAGATAGGTGTCATGCTCACAGGATTGGAGAAGGCCACTTCCCCTGACTCGTAGTCCAGCTGCACCCTGACCCGAGTCAGCTGCCCTTCCAAATGCAGGGTGGTGCTGGGCCTCGTCATGGCCGAGTACTCGCCCTCAGAGTGCGAGATCATCCAAAAGCCGCCCTCGGGACAACCCGAGATGCGGCCTTTCCTGTTGATGGACCCCTTGACTACCCCTAACATCCAGTCCACCTTGTCGCCCACCTCCACCTCCCAGGCGTGGCGGCCTGAAGTAAAGCCCTCTGATCCCAGCACAAAGACAAACTGTCCAAAACGCTCAGGATTGTCCGGGAGCTGCTTCAGGGATCCACTGTTAGCCACACAGGTCAGGTCTGAGGAGAGGGACAGCCAGGAGTAGGCAGTGTTTGGGTCTAGAGTGATGGGGGCTGAAAGAAGGGAAATATAGAAGATTACTTAAGGATTCTACTATTTATATTTAGACATGTTTCAACTAAAGTGAACTGCTTCACAAAGTCATGCTCCACATTAAAACCAGAATGAGGAGAGTACTTACTGTACTGAACCAGTTCCATCATCTTCTCCCACACATGGTACTTAAGGGAGCTGACATACTTGGCTTCATCTATAAGAGCACCTGATCCTTTCTCTTGGTCCTTGTGAGTAATCTGCATCCTGTATGACAAACAGAGATCTTTAAGTTTAGTAACAAGAAGCTGAACTGATACAGTAGAAAATGAAGAAAGAAAGAAAACACACCCACCTTTTCTTTGTGTTGGTGTAATTCTAAAAGGACACAACAAAGATTTTTTTTTTAAAATGTGTTGTATCATCAGATGGGTCAAAATAAAATAAATAAATAAAAAAAAGACTACTCACCTGAAGGAACAAAACATCACTGGATGCAATCTCATTCTCAACGGTGATAACCACATGGGAGAAGGTGAGGATGTCTCTGGTGATGCTCTCAGACTTCTTTCTCATCATCCCTTTCTTCTCTTCATCCTCCCGTTGCAAAGCAGTCAGACGTGCTTCCTCCTCCTTCTGGAGAAACTCTCGAAGCTGTTGGAACTCCTCTCTGATCTGCTTCTCGGTGGCCTGAGTTTGGTTCTAGCACACATGGAAATCCACATCAACACTGAAATATGCTGAATTTAGCGTCGTCTATCTTTCTGCCAATCTGTCAGCTTCTGTTTTAGCTGAACTTTTCCTTTAACATAACCAAAAGCCAGTCCATGCCAGGCTGCTAGATAGAAGTTTGGTTGTTAGCTGAACATCCCTTGAAGGTAATTTTTGTCTCTGTGGGATACTAGAAGATCAATGGGAGGTTTTCAAAACTTGTCTAAATGTGTTTTGTGGATTGCAATACAAGGGGCGTCCCTTGGAAGCAGCTTCAGGAGTGTGGAGTAGAGGAACTGTTGCCATAAGCTATTTGATTCCTCCACACCTGCAGCAAGATTCAGGCTGATACTATAGGGAAAAAGTAAGCTAAAGCTTACAAAATTTCCAGTTCAGTGAGCTCAAGATTGAGCGTTTTCATCCCAATGCTGCAGCTGTGTTGGCTTCTTCAAGCAACGACCTCCAGCGGCTCTGAGACGGTTTGGAAGCAAGTATGAAACACTCCTGAATGTAAATGATCACTCCTAAATCGGAGGCCATTGTCTGCTGCAAAAAAAGGTGGATCGCTCATCCCAGTTCTAGTTTTAAGTGTCTGAGGGTTTGGATCATGGTTGTGGGAAGAATGTAATGTAGAGGCTGGCGGGCAGATTAGTGCAGCATCAACAGTCGGTGAAGACCGAGCTGAACCAAAACGAAGGCTTGCTAGAACCACAGCATCATTTCTGCATCGTGTGCTTCCCTCTATGTGTGAACCAGATTATTTTTTATAAACGCCCTGATACATGAAACGGTTGGCACCGTTTATTATATCCCTCATATGTTTTGTACAAAAACATTTCATCCAGTCCAAGAACTTAAAAACAACGTACACACTCTTTCTAACATCTTGACAGACAGATGTGTTTACACACTAACAAGAGCACGGCTCAACTTCAACCAGTCACATCATCCGTCATGCTGGTCCTCTGGTGTTTCGTGGATCCGTGTTTATTGATACCTTGATGTGCACAGTTGTGTCATCACACTCCTGCTTGGTTTCGTAAAGGTGACGCAGGCTTTTCTTCAGAGGGATCAGCTCCGTCTTCAGCTCTGCCTGGAGGGGCATAAGTAGAGAAATTGACAGAATGTTTCCACATCTTTATACTGATTGCTCTTCTTTTTTTTTTTTTTTACACATCTACCTCCTGTCAGTGACATGAGGAACTACTTTTCTGAGTTTCAAATTGACGTATAATGTTTAAACCCTTCAAACACAAGGGTGTTTTACCTTGAGATCCTGGGCTCCTTCATCCAGGGGACACACTCTGTGTCCCTGGTGCTTCTTCGAGGTGTGACACACACAGCAAAGGACTTCAAAGTCATCCAGACAGAAGAGTTTGAGAACTTCACCGTGTGTGACGCACGTCTCCTCCACCGCCTCCGATTCCACCCCTGTCCTGTCGGCTCTCTTTCCCGTCCCAGCTGCAGCCGTTCTCCGCTCCTGCTCCCTCAGGAAGGTGTCGGCCACATTCTTCAGGGCCAGGCTGACCGTGGGCTCCGTCAGAGAGCACTTCCTCCTGCAGATAGGACACTCGCGCCTGGCCTTCTTCTTGTTCCAGAACTGCTGAAGACAGGCCCGGCAGAAGCTGTGGCTGCACTTGAGCACCACGGGCTCCTTGAAGATCTCGCAGCAGACGGGACAAGACAGCTCCTCTTCCAGCATGGAGCCCGAGCGGGAGGAAACGGCCCGCGGCCGAAGAGAGGACACCGCCTTGGGAATCTGGAGTAGGGAAAGTTTTCCTGGCTGGGAGGAAGCTCGGGGACGCAGTGCCATGGCTGCTTCCTGTAGCTGTGGTTGTCTGAAGCCTGTTGGGAAGAAGGAGTGCTCCACTGGGAGTCCAGAGAGTAATCTGGGCATGCTTTATGTGCAGCCAGGGTTATAGCTCACCAAAGACTTGAAGAACTGGTTTACTTCACTTCCAGTAAATAAAGGACACACTCCAGCTGCACATTTTTTCTTTTTCAGAGAAAAAAAAAAAAAAAAGTTGCCTAAGGTGCTTTTGTTGATTTAATCTTGACTCTGTTTATAATCTAAACACACTGCTGCTGGATTTTGTGTCGAACTGGTTGGTAGTCCTTCAGTTTGCCACCGTCCTGATGGAGGCCTGTAAGTGACCCCAGCAGCACTATCAAGTTAACCAATTTGGATCTCATTACATTACCTGTGACAGCACGCTGACACCCAGTGATTTCTGGCTAGTTAAATGTCATATATATTTCAGGAAGACACAAGAGTGAGAAGAAACACAAACAACTTCAGGGAACACATTCCAGCCTCTCAAAGGAGTGTCCACTTTTTTTTTTTTTAAACAAACAGGAGAAAAATTGGTAAAATTTTTGAACAATTTCAGAGCATTTTGTCAACGTGGTCCTCTCTTAAATCTGCAAGGCAGTCAAGAGACGGAACAGAAGGAGAACTACTCTGTGGATGTTATTATTGCATTATATTTGGACATGGACATCAGTGTAATACAAAGCCAAAATAACGTGTTCTTCTCAGTGTTACAGTGTTTGTCAGTTTCATCACATCACCCATATAGATATTCATTAACTCTGAGGAATCAAAACAAAAACTACAAAATAGCTTCATACATTTGGTTATACTGAAAAGGTTAACACCAGAACTTTTTTCTTTTCTTAAAGACGTGTTTACCTGAACTGAATAGTTGATGCAACATTACCTGCCGATTTACTTCCCACAATCACAAGTGACTGAAGCGCAATGGAAGTAAAAAAAAATGTTTCTGTCTGCTTCAAGCACTCAACACCACACATCTGAATTCAGACCAAAACATACAGAAATGAAAAGAAATGAAGGCATTTTGTTTGTATTTTTTTTTTAAACACAACTACTCCGAGTCATTACTTTTTCTCCTTTAATACTGCTGTTATAAAGTTGCAACACAGGATGGATTTTTTTCATCTGTCACACAAATCTGGTTTTAAAATAGACATCACATCACCTTATATAAAAAACACTAGCTATAAAAAAAAAAAAAAAAAAGTCAACACAGTCCACAAACCTGGAAACCAATCCATTTCTCATCCTCGTGTACTGACCTTCAGTAACCGCATCGTAACACTGATTTTCTTTTAACACTGTAGAATCTATTAAAGACAGGAATGTGCGGCTGTCTGCGCAGCTAAACATCGTTACAACACCAGGTGTGTTAACAGTGAACAACCACTGATCTTTTTAGTCAATAGCTACAGTTTACTATCATCCCTCTGCGACGTCTTTTAATTTGACCTAAAAAAAGAAAAAAGAAAAAAAAAGAAAAAGAAGAACATAAAACCAGCAGATTTCATTCTAAAGAAATAAAAATATAACAGCACATGCTTGTTAAACTGATCCATAACAGAAACATCAAGTGGTTCACGATGACACTGTACTTCAGGGAGGCCGTTTACTGTGCAAAAACTCACCAGGAGAGGTACAGTGCAATCTATGCTCACCTCTGTTGATGGTTGACAGTGCAGTTCAACACAGTGCAATGTAGCAGGGGAAGAAAAAAAAACATAAAAAAAACATCTTTTGTTTAATGTCAAGGATTTCATCATGTTTCATTTCTCCCACTTCAGATCATTTGTAGTGTACTTGTTCCGCTGCCAGCGACCGCAATAACAACGACATGCAGGTTGAAGTGATGCGGTCGAAGGAAATTCTCATCAGCGTGCTTGCAGGTTCTGGAAAATAGCTGGAAGACATATACAAGCACTTGGGGGAAGTCACCTTCCTCTCCGTGTAACTGGAACATCCACTTGGTCTCCCAAAAGGGTAGAAATGCACAAAAATAGAAGGAGAGTACACTGGAATAAAAACAAACTCATGATGGTAGTGTTATGTTTTGTAGTAGTGCTGAACGTTGTGGGTGGAACGCGCGCACACACACGCACGCGGTCCCTCTGCTCCATTAGTTTCTGTGGTTACACCCGTCCAACCTTAGCGTCTCCGATGGCGCCCCAGACGTCGAAAACAAACTCATCCGGGAAGGCAAAGTCTCCCAGGGTTTCATCTAAAGCTTCAGCAAACTCATCCGGGTTCTTTTTGTCTTTTCCCAATTCCACCATGGTGGCCGCTGCGGCAACACAGAGGACCTTTAGTTAACAAGAAACTGACAATTGTTCACCACTAAAAGCAGATGCACTTACCAAGCTCGCTGTCTCTGATTCCCATATAGCTCTCCAGCAGGTCATCCACCTTCTCAATGGCCTTCTCCTCAAATGCTGAAGGCTGGAGGAACAAAATCCAACAAGCATAGTCAAGCAACAGAAAACATTTTCCAAAAGCTACAAGAGTCTGTTGTTAGACCACGGCTCACCAGTTCCTCCACTGTGGCAGGACCTTTAGAGCGCAGACGAAGGGTTCCTCTACCCGTCCCCAGCTGAACTCCCGACGCCGACCTGGAACCTCCGGACCGCTGGCCGATCATATCTTTTCAAAACAAGTAAACAGTGATCAGTGAAAATATTCCACACCTTGTAAAATTCTGTAAAATGTGACTTCACAGCCGTGACCGTGTGGAACATCACGCTCTGTCACACTGTTACACTTCGACCCTCACTGCAGATTCCCAATTTTTCATGCCTCCACTTCAAGTTAGTCAATAAAGCTTGTTTGGTCTTATATGAACTTTTTACAAGCTGCTTCATAACAAAACTAAATGTCTTCAAATAAGGCTTTTATTTTAGCATTTTTACTTAAATTTTAAATAACTAATTATAAGTTTAAGAGCAAGAGTAGAAGCTGATGTAGAGGGCGTGTAGTATGGCTACAAAACCATCATATAATCCGTTTTCATAACCAGGAAGTGGTAGCATTAATATCAAGGTGAAATTTGGAGTGAAGACATCCCCCTCTCACACCTACCGAAGGCTTTGAGAGGCTCCACCAGCTTGATGGTGAACTCCTTCCCTTTGGGAAGCTCCTTCAGCATTTTGGCAACTTCATAGTGTCGACAGCCAATAAGACGGTGGCCATTGATGGACTCGATCATGTCACCCACGTTGATGACCTGGATTTGATGGATGATGCTCCCCTCACGAATCCTCTGAAAAAGCAGTGAGCACTCACATTAAAAATAATCTATCACACTATCCAGCTCATCTCTACAAATCGACATGTCATTTTATGGGCAGAAATCATTACAAAATATTTCCCAGTGTTGTACATTTACCTTGATGAAAGCATAGCCGGCTCCATTATCAGTGATTGTCAGTCCTAGAGCATCTTCTCCTTTGTATATCTCTATTTCCTTCTTCTGGCCTTTTATGTGGGCAAAAATAAAGTCCTCCAGGCCAATCTGACCTCCCAACAGTTTATCCATGTCCACTTTGTGAGTGTTCAGTGTGCAAAACATAACCTTTAGAGGACAACACATCACAGTCAAACAACACATTAAACTGAGGCAAACCTGCACATTCACACTGTGAGCGTGGTCACTCACCTCAGACGGTGGTATTCCAAAAGCCTCTCCAATCTTGGCATAAAGCTCTCGCACATTGCTGAAGCCCTCGATGCGGCCCGTGGGGCTGCCATGGGCAAGCTGGGTGTGGAAGATGAGCCGAGGTCGCATGCTGTTTGGTGGGGGAGGAAGACCCTCTGAGGCAGCACCTTCCCCCAGTCCGACTACTCCTCCATCCAGGCCTTCCATACCTGCCACATTGAGGCCTGCACGGATGGGCTCCGCTTCCTCATTCTCAACTAGTGGGGAGGCCTTCTTTCTTCTTCCTAATCCCAGAGGCATAGTAAACAGAGTGGAGGCTGCTGTAGGGAGTTATGCTACAATCCCTGACAACATATACCTGTTTAGCTAAATCAGCTGCAGGTCTGTTGGGTGCTTATGTCACAGTGATCAAGTAGTCCTCCAGAACAGCTGAAAAGCTGTCTAAACCAGGCAGTGTATGGACTTAGAAATCCACACATTAGAACAGCTTACATAGCTGGATGCATCAAATCCAGCAGTCTGAGGAGGAAGGTTTTAGACTGTAAAACAGAGACAAACACTGTCACTTTTTTTATATTTGGAGGTGGCATCAAATAACAATAGAGCAGTCTGAACACACTGAGTCATTACCTATATACAAAGCTTATAAAGCTCTGCTATTCTAAATTAAGTGTTTTATTTTAGCATTTTAAAATTAACAGTCAACACTGCTAATGCACACGGTAACTACTCATTGTTGTTTTTAATCAATCAATCAATGCATTAGATAAAGCTAATATTAGCAGCTAGCTGTCTTTCCCTTGAAGCAACACAAACATTGACAACTCCCAGTCAGCAAAGCGGCTAGCTAATAAAAACGCCAGCTAAATCATTAACAGTTAATCCCTGTCGTTTCCTGTTTACAATTTCTGAGGTACTGGGGTTAATTAGCATGATCGTTAAACATGAGAAACAAGAAAACATGGCAGGCCGGTCATTCTTACCGAAGCAGGACTTTCAGCCAACTACCGTTAGCCCTTCCTGTTAGCGTAGCCTTGCTAACGTTGCTGATGTTTAGATGGAAAACAGTGTTACGACAGCAAAGGAAGTTCAGCGTCTTTCCACCACTGCGCTTGGCTGGCAGGTGGAGTTGGCCCGATCAGACGGGCAGGTAATTACAGTGTGAGTGTGTGTGTATATGTGTGTTGGTATGCTGTTGTAGAATTAGCTTTGTGCCAGCCCAGCAGGGGTGGAACAATGACGCCTTCAGGTGTCCTCGTAAACACAAATCACCAGTGAATAAACAGACTTGCCAAGTTTAATGAGGAACTCTGGAGGAGCATTAACATTTGAGACGTCATCTGTACTTCGAAAAAGTGGAAACGTTTGTCACAAATGAGCCAATTTAGCGATGTCTACGTGTTTTATCAGATTAGCTGTTTGATGATCTAACGGGTTAACGGAAGATACCTTAAACTACAAATGCGATATTTCTATTTTATGTCAATAAAACTCATTTATTTCCAATATTTAACTTGAATTTTTTCAAATTGTTATCATTGATATTTCTCAGAGCATTGATAGTTTCCCCTAACACTTCTCTGGCTGATCACGAACCTCAAACTACAATTATTTACTGAAAAAGTGTGTATTTTGAAAGTTTTGAACAGAAATGTCAAGTTTCTGTTATATTTATAATTTTAGTCGATGTTGACCACAGCAGAACAGGAAACACATGATGGGGGTAGACCGTCATACCGTACGCTTACAGGTTAATTATAATGTGGGCTCGTTAAGCATCGTAGCTGGACAGAGAGGGGGGAAAACAGCAGCATTTTTAGCTTTTAACCATTTTTACGGTTTTACTTCCCTCCAGTGGTCATCTGTAGTAATTGCAACGACATTCATGTCAAGGCAGACACAATTAAATGAAATAGATCTGATTAAATCTTTCAACAGTTTTCTCTGCAGTGAAATCCTTCAAAATAATGACTGCAAGAAAACACAACGAACAAGTCATGCGACTATTTCAGACACAACCCCGGAAAGTGATTTAAACATGTGTTATGTAGTTGTAATCAGAGGTTCTGCTGCCCTCTGGCGGACAGTATGAATTAAACTGCAACAGTGTTGAGGTCAACAACGAGACGGTGCTACTTCTGGTTAAACCCCTATATTGTGTGTGTGTGTGTATATATA
>JBBBVU010000022.1:15293073-15318033 GCA_037177055.1 Atherinosoma microstoma | reverse complement strand
ACCCAGTTTTTCAGCCGGTCTAGTAAGATGTTATGGTCGACCGTGTCAAATGCAGCACTGAGATCCAGTAGTACCAGAACTGAAATGTTTCCGCTATCTGTGTTCAAGCAGATGTAATTAAAGACCTTAACTAGAGCAGTCTCAGTAATCACCTTCGGAAGAAAAGCAGGTCCACTTCCAGAGTGTATTTTTTCCTCAATCATGTTTCTCTTTCTGATCATCAGTGTGAGAAAGGATTAGGTTTCACACAGAAATGTTTCTTACCCAGGACTCAGACATGATCTTGGAACGCATGCTACTGCTGTTTACTGCCTGCTTGTGCTACTCGTACTTGTTATAAATAGACCATAGAATATAGATATGCAGTTGGCTATGTACGATGATGAGTTGACCCTGTGCGATGAAAGGCATCTCTGATCATCTCCCATCAGCATTTTTACTCACCACAAACCTCCTTGAGGTATTTTAGAAATGATTAAGCACACAATCCTTGAACCACACAGGTCCTGAAATAAACGTACTTGTCTTTGTTCTGGAGTTTGGAAAGAGAAAAGGAATACCAGCTTCACAGGTGGCTTGGGGGAGGGGGGATGTTTTTGCATGTGGAGATTTTTCATCTGACAGATCAGGCTTTCATTTGGGCCTGTCACTGTGCAACCTAGTGAGGAGCACAGCAGACAGGAAATGCGTCTTACAAGTCTAATGAGAGCACATTGACATCTGTCCCTGGGTAGAGCTACATGTAGCTTCCCAAGGTTACCGAGCTGGTGCTGAGCAAATCAGGCGACTTATATTTAGCCTTGCAAATGGCGCACTATGGATTATATCTTGGGGCTCTCCAGTTTCGTCTTCAGTGCATTTTGTTGCATGAAGGGGGGTTGAGGATCTCCAAGCGGTTGCTGTTCAGGTGAGGAACAGATCTGCTTCATGGTCTCAGACCAGCTTTCCTTTCACTTCAGCTCACCTTCTTTACTTCTTGCTGTACTCTCTCACACATATCCCCTCTATCTGGGGAAGAGGGGCTTTATGGTCACTATTCTCAAACTGGGGGCAAGTGACACCACGCAAGAAACTTGAGCTGGACTGACAGTTCTCTGAGCGAGAGCTTCTGCACATACCAGCAGAAGACGACCAGCTTACTGTTACGGGACTATCACAGATTGTTTCAGCAGGCTGTTGAGGTTTGGGATCAAGCAGTGTCATGGATGTACTTGCCTTAGAGGCAAAGAATGTAAATGGAGCAGAAAATGATAAGAAGTCTGCACCGAGGCCAAAACCAAAACCACCAAAAAAAGCTAAAAGGATTGTTTACTTTGAAGTGGAGATCGTGGACTTAAAGACTAAAGAGAAGCTTCTGCTGCTGGATAAGGTGAGTGCCAGGATGGGAAAGGGTTTTTTATCATGATTACCCTTTACAATGATTAAGAAAACTGATCATATGATTCTAAGTACCAATGCATATAAAAGTATAGACCTCTAATCCCATTACACTCTATTCAAAATGTTAATTATTTAACCATATCTCATTTGTAAGAGTTAGAAAGTGAGAGAATTCAGTCCAATTCAGCTTTATTTTTATAGCGCCAATTCCCGACAATGTCATCTCAGGGCACTTCACAGACAATCAATTTGAGCCGGTCTGTAGTCATCCAATCAGTATTCATACAAGCCAATTCATAATACATAATAGTCTAGCTAAAGAAAACCAACAGATTGCATTGAATCTTGACTTCGATCCAATCCCCCATCCTGAGCATGTTGGGGGCGACAGTCGAAAGGGAAAACTAATTTATAACAGGAGGGAAAAGCCTCCAGCAGAAGTAGAGAAATGTATTAATGGTGCCAATACTGTCATAAGTTAATACATGGAAAATAAGGAGCTGACAGATGAAGAGGAAGAGCCCAGTGCGTCATGAGACGTCCCTCAGCAGTCTAAGCCTGGCAGCATAAGGGATGGCTAATCACCCCCAACTACAAACTTTATCAAAAAGGAAGGTTTTAAGCCTGATCTGGAAGATAGAGAGGGTGACTGCCTTCCGAATCCAAACTGGGAGCTGGTTCCATAAGAGAGGGGCCTTATCGCCGAAGGCTCTGCCTCCCATTTGACTTGTAGAGACTCTGGGAACCACAAGTAGACCTGCAGTAGGGGAACGAAGTGCTCTGTTGGGAACATGAGGAACTATGAGATCCTTATTACACTGGAGCTTGGTTGTGGAGAGCTTTATATGTGAAGAGAAGAATTTTAAACTCTATCCTGGATTTAACAGGGGAGCCAAAGAAGAGAAGCTAAAACTGGAGAAACATGATCTCTCCTGCTGGTTCTCATCGGCACCCTCGCTGCAGCATTTTAGATCAGTTGGAGACTTTTCAGGGCATATTTGGGAAAGCCCATCAATAAGGAATTACAGTAGTCCAGTCTTGAAGTACCAAAAGCATGGACTAGTTTTTCTGCGTCACTCTGTGACAGGATGTCCCTAATTTATGACGTAGGTGGAAGAATTAGCCTCTAGAAACCTATCTTATGTGCGAGCCAAAGGACAAATACTGGTCAAAAATAACTCCAAGGTTCTTCCTATTAGTACTGGAACCCAAATGTATGCCATCTAGAGTAATTACACAGCTAGACAATTTTGTTCTGAGTTTTTCAGATCCGAAGACGACAACCTCAGTCTTATCTGAGTTTAGAGAAGGAAATTCAGTCATCCAGGTCTTTATGTCTTTGAGACATCTTTGTAATCTGACAAACTGGTTGGTTTCATCAGGCTTCACGGATAAGTAAATGTGAGTATCATCTGTATAATAATGATAATTTACACCATGGTGTCTGGTTATATTACCTAAGGGAAGCATAATGTGAAGAGTATTGGTCTGAGTACAGAATGACTTACTCTGGTGTGTGAGGTAGACTCATCATTTACATGAACTCTCTTGTGACCAAGGATGGCATTACAATGGCATTTTCTGTCACCAACGACGGATTGGTCAAAAGAGGGTGAAATCTATCAGATAAATATGGCTTAAACCTTCGTCATGCAATTCCTTTAATGCCAGTAACATGTTTACGCTTCTGTAGCAGAATGTTGTGATCAATGATGTCGAATGCAGCACTGAGTTCTAACAAGATACAGACAGGACTCTTTTATCTGAGGCCAGGAGGAAATCATTGGTAACTTCCAGCAGTGCTGTCTCTGTGCTATGATGAGCTCTAAATCCTGACTAAAACTCTTCAAACAGATTATTTCTGCTCAGATGGGCACATAGTCGCGTTGAAACAATTTTCTCAAGAATTTTAGACATAAAAGGGAGGTTGGATATAGGTCTGTAATTTTCTAACACTCCTGAATCAAGAGTTGTTTTTTTTAAGCACAAGTTTTGAAAGATTGAGGAACATATCCTGTCAATAGATATGTTGTTCTAATCCAGTACAGATTTATTAACTATGGGGGGGGGGGGGGTCCTTAAACAGTCTGATTGGGATGTGGTCTAAAATACATGTTGAAGGTTTGGATGAGGCTATTATTTTGGTTACCTCAGAGAGCTGTACACAACAGGACAGCACGGAAAAATTTGTGGTTTAACTCAAAACCCAGAGAGACATTATTTTGACCATGAAGCTAAATCATCTACTTGATTGGTTTCCCGGTAAAGTGCAGTCATTATCAGTCATGAGTCTATTGTTACGGTTAGGAGGTGAGAATTCCCTTTTCATCTGACAGGAATCTCCTGTTCCAGCTACAGCACACATCCATCAGACAGACTGGCATGACTAGCAGCTTTTATACGTGTGCAGGGTTGTGCTCATAACATGTGGGATTGTGTTCCAGGTGAAAATACAAAAATGCAAGTCTAACAAATTGAAAAGGAAAGGAAAACAGGAAAGACTGTAATGATTTCTGCTGTGTTTTTAGTGTTTGGTGTGAAACCATTATGCTAGTTGTATACCAATGCTGCTGACAGTAATACTGTATATTTTGGTTGTAGGTGGAGCCAACTGCCACTGTTCTGGATATTAAAGCTTTATTTCACAAATCATGTAAGTTAATCATACATATGTTCATAGTTGCAAATGGCTGTTTACTTCAGCTTCGGTAGGTGGATATTTTGATAAATTGCAACAAATAAATGTGGCGCAATTGTGGCTATGAATAAACTCATAAGAGTAAAGCACCTTGTTGTCTTTTGACAGATCCAAAGTGGTATCCGGCCAGACAGTCCTTGCGTCTGGATCCAAGTACATCTGCCTGCATCTTTTCCTTTTAATTCATTTATCCAGATCGCCTGATTGATAGGTTTTGTGATGTTGTCTGACAGTCGTTACTGTCATGTTTCTCAGAGTCCAAGAGTCTAAGGGATGAGGAAGTCCTCCAAACACTTCCTGTTGGAACTACAGCCACTTTTCACTTCAGCGATCTTGGATCCCAGCTCACATGGGGAACAGTGAGTCTGCACAGACGCACATCATTTACAGACGCAAATCCAAGTTTGCATGCTCAGCTTGTTGCACATGATTCAACCAAAATAGCTGCAACCAAAGCGGTCTTTTCATTATCTGATACAGGTAAAGGGGCCTGCCTTGCAAAACAGTTTGCATCATATGAACGATTTGCACTTATTCTTCAAAAGCATGCAAAACCATTTGCGTACCAGTCCTCTAACATTCTTGTACTTTAAATATAAAGACACCCTTTCACCCACTCAATAACTCTTGCATATAAATATCTGGCAGCAGTGACAGAAGAGGCTATTTGCTGCGGTTCACGTTTCCCCACCTCATGCACTGTCTGTCCTCTGTCCCAGGACATATAATCTCATGGCCCCATTTCTCTGAAAGGTGTTTATCCCTCTAACCTCTCACTTGCCTTTCACTGCACCTCGTTCTTCACCCTCCACCACCCAGTCTCTGCATTCCCTGTCCTTACCAACCCTGACACAACCCCCAACACCCTCCGAGGCTTTAGACTAATGCCAGTGAGGGTGGGGAAGCATGACGTGACCCAGCAGTTCACTAGTAGCTACCACTAAGGCATGCAGAGCCAAAGCTATGCTGGAGGTGCTGATTCAGGAATGGATTTCACGGTCAGCTGAGCTGCTTTACTTGATCATATCATTTATTTAAAAAAGTCTTACAAGTTAAAGACTCATGTTGAGTCTATGAAGCTGAGTAGAAGTAGAGGGACAGCTTTTGCTCTAGTGTGACTTGGTAAAATGAGCTGTTGCCCGAGTAATACCGGTGTCAGTTGCATGTTAGACTGCCAATGTTCCACTCAAATAGTGACGTAATATCTTAGTTTTGCTCATAAATTAATTTCATGTTCAGCCAACAAATCAGCAAGATGTTCATTTCAGATTAAAGAGTTTTGTTCTAGGTTTTTTTTTTCTCCCTTTTTGAACACATTTCTACATTTCTCTTCACCAGGTGTTCCTAGCAGAGTGTGCCGGTCCACTGATCCTCTACTTAATGTTCTACTTCCGCCTTCCCTTCATCTACTCTCCGAAATATGACTTCACCAGCAGCAAGAACTGGGTCGTACAGTGAGTGTCGCCTTGCGTGCGTTTTCTGGGATCTGTGTTAATGTTGGTTTCGTGTGTCACTCAATCCCAGGCTTTGCACAAACCCTCCAAACATGACAAACAGTTGTCTAGCATCTTGCTATGTTGACACTGAATCAGGGCCAAGTGTAATGGACTGCAGCGGGGTAATGTATTCATCAAAACTAAATAGGCAAGGGTGTGTTTGTGTGTGTCTCGTTGCAGCTTGGCCTGTATGTGTCACTCCTTCCACTACATCAAGAGGATTCTGGAGACAATGTTTGTCCATCGTATCTCCCATGGGACCATGCCTCTCAGAAACATATTTAAGGTGAGCTAAAACTGAGCCAAACCCATGCACAACTTCATCTAGACACTTTGACTTATTATAGTTCCACTTTCTATTCCAGAACTGTGGCTATTACTGGTGCACCGCAGCTTGGATGGCATATTACATCAACCATCCTCTCTACACCCCACCCTGTAAGTGCTGAACTCTGCAAAACCGGCTTTAGCTCATCACTCAGAGTTGATATCTAAAGTTATTCGTCTTAAACACGTCAACAGTGTACGGGCAGCAGCAGGTGAAAATAGGTCTTTACATTTTCTTGGTAAGTGTCTTGCAGGCAATAAACCAAACAGACACTCTGTTGTTGTTTTGATGCTCATCTTTGGATTTCCTTATTTCTGCAGTTCTGCCAAGTTGGGAACTTTTCCATCCATGTTGCGCTGCGCAACCTGAAACCACCAGGTCAGTGCTTGGTCACAATGCATACAATTGTTCATAATTAGCATTTTGGGACTGTGTTCCTCTTTGAAAAAAAATCCCAGATTTACAGAACTGTGCTGTGTTTAATCCGAGTTTATCCTGTTCTTCAGGTTCAAAAGTCAAGAAGATTCCTTACCCAACGAAAAATCCCTTCACATGGATTTTTTGGCTGGTCTCATGTCCAAACTACACATATGAAGTAAGGAGTTACACAAATCTATTATCGAAATATTTTGAATTTACCTTTTTTTTCCTTATTTTAAATGAAAGGAATTTAACAAAAAACTACAATTGGTAAGGCTTTCCCATTAACAAAATACTTTTTTTGTGCTTTTTTATTTAAAATACTGCTGTAGAAAGTAAAATACAGTACTTTAAACTCCTTTTGACAAGAATTTTTTTTTTCATCTTAGTTTCAGTCAGTTTGCTGTGTGTAATGTTCTACATTCATATGAAATACTGAAAGCGATTGTGTATTACTGCGTGTAGTATAGAGGCCTATATGCTGTTTTAACCATGCAGAAAAAGATGCGCTGTTGCCATCTACTGGTAATAAGCAGGTCATGTAAGAGCCCTCTCACTGAGCTGTGTGTGTGTATGTGTTTTTGTGTGCATATGTTTGTGTGCAAACCTCTTGCTCACAGCTGGGCTCCTGGATCGGCTTCACAGTGATGACCCAGTGTGTGCCTGTGGCTTTCTTCACCCTTGTGGCCTTCATCCAGATGACTGTGTGGGCCAAAGGCAAACATCGCAGCTACTTAAAGGAGTTTAGAGATTATCCCACACTCCGCTCCTCCATACTGCCCTTCATCCTGTAGAGTTTAGAAGACAGTCGCTCAGACACACACCCAATGCCTAACTGGCTGTTTTTCTTCTTTCTTTTTTTTTTAACGATTCTTTCACTCGTCTGGGTGTCAGGGAGTGTGTGCTGACGTTTACAGTGTAACTTCATCATGATCACATGGACTCTAGGTATTACTTTTATCTGTAACCAGGAATGTTGGACTGGTGAATGTAGGACTGTCAGAGGCAAATGAGGACAGTGAAATGCAGCAAAGTCTTACTTTAATATTGTATGTAATCTAGAGAGGAAAAAGATTATGAAATGAATCTTTATTTTGCTACTTTTTTTTAGTTGTTTTATAGCTTTTAGTCAGATCATCAGTAAGTTTTTCACAGAGCTGAGAAACCATCTGCATTATCAAATGAGTCTGCAGCCTGGAGCTGACAACACTGTGGTGCCGTAACACCCAGGCAGTATTATACCCATCTGATCCCAAAGTGACCTTTTCACTATTATGGTGCTGTAAAATGAATGTGCTTTTCAATAAATTCAGCACTAGCTGAATTGGAAATTAAATGAGTAACTTTTTCTTTTTTTCCAATAAAACCAAAGAAGGAAAAACCCTGCTCCGAGATTTGTGAGGAAAACATTTACTGTTGAGCAAGTTTTACCTGAAATGAAAAATTTGTTTACAATATTTATCTCAACGGAGCATTGGAACAATTGCTTTTTTGGTTTACTGTCGATTGAAAGTTAATAAACAATCATGAAACAACTGAACAGGGAGACATGGACTTTATTTACGTCTCTGGAAGAAGTGTCCATATTACAGATTAAAAATGGTAGGAGATAAACTGGAGATGCAGACTGATATGGAATGTTACAATTAAAGTGGCGACATTAGATCAAAACATAAAAGGGAGATCAGACCATTTGTAAACAGACAACATAAAATATTGCATTTCATTAGATATCTGCTTTGAAAACAGATGCTGATTGGCCATATTGCGTTTAAAACAATACAGTCAGTGTAACATTTTCTTACAAGTTTATTATTTTAATTTGCTCGTTTTATAAAAGCACATTTTGTATGCTGCATATTTTCTGGAATTGTTCCCTAAAATGAAACTTTACAATTGGACCACAATCATTTCATTAAGACAACACAAGAAAAAACAAAACATATCAAGTACTAGTATATCATGAGGTTTATATCTCAGTGTTGTAAAGGCACTGAAGACACAATCCAAAAGCAGCAGCTACTGGTGGAATGATGTCGGGAATCAGACTGTTAACTCTTGATGAAGTTACATTTAGAGTCTGATTTAACCAGCACTTTGATGACATTTAAATCAACTTATCACGAAAAGAAAAAACACCCACAATTTATGTACTTTACGTTTGTGTGTAACTTTCGCTTTCATAGCAAACAGAAGGTACAAGAAGGACACCCCTGACCTGTAACAACTACGCAGTCATGTCTGCGGTGGTCCACTTGCTGCAAGGCTCAGCTCTCTTCTGTCTGCATTACCCAATGTTTTATAAATGCAGGAAGGTCACTACTGCTCCGCTTATAAAAAAAATACTTTCCCTGCAGTCAGTTCTCTCCACGATGGGGCCACAGGGGTGAAATGAAAACTGTTTGAATACCAAAGACCACAATGAGAGGTAGGATGACTGTCTTTCAGTTTTTGGTCATTCTCACAGTGAAGGTGAATTCCACCGCAGCCTTTCCCCCTCCACACACCCTCTACATATAATGTATATGAAGGTGGGCGTTAGGATCCAGATGGGAGAGGGACTGCATGCATGTTTGAGTCAGTACAGCATTGTCTGCCATGCCAATCATCTCCTCAGATGTCTTCACATTCTAGGAAATGGGTCCTCTGCAGCACTTTTACGTGACGCTCGTAGATTTTGAGGGCGGGCCCGAGTCGGATAGACAACCCAGTCAGCACGTCACTGCGCTGCATTAGGAGAAGGGACTTCCCATCAATTTCCTTTGAGGAGAAGAAAATCATTTAGCCATATAAATCTTTTTTTTTTTTTCTTATAAAAGTTGAACAATCCAAGACACCAGATGATGTAATATAAGATTTTGCATTAGCGGGTCTTTGTTGGGTGCACCGACCTGTGTTCGAAATGCCATGGCCTGCTCTGGAAATCCCGCAGCTGAGAAGTAAGTGGCCACATCTGCCACAGTCCACTGCAACAAGTTCTGACTCATTTTCTCCTTCTTCACTGAACTGGAAGAAGCCCAGATAAAAAATGTTTTTTTTTTTAAAAAGTCAGAACCAATGATTCCAAACAGACTTCACTTCAGTAGGGAATGTATCGCTTGGCTGTATTTTCCATGACCCACTGTGTAGTTCACTGTAATCATTTAAAATACAGGCGCTGAACAAACTGATTAATCTGGACAATCTGCCAAAGCCCAAAGCAGCAGGTGGGCCAGAAACATTGCGGGGCTATCTGTCCCGCTGCTCCGAGGCAGAAAGATTAAACGGCTGACAGGGAAAGTCAATTATGCCTAAATGATCAGGACCTGCCAATTATTTAATTAGATTTTCTTTACCATTAAATAATAGTAAACCTGAAAGGCAAATGTAAAGAAACAAAACTTATTTAACTCATTGTAATGCCCATTCAAATGAAAATGAATGACAGAGATAAAAGTTGATAACAGGTGCATCGAACTGCAGCAGAAAGGGACAGGGAACATGAAACAAGAGACTGGTTAATATGCTTTTAGAGTTGGAGATTAGCAACATGATACTTACACTTCATCATCACCTTTGCTACCGTTTAGAAGGCTGTCTTCACCTACTGTCATGGACACGTCTATCTTCTTAAACGTACCTATGGACAAAAGGAAGCTGCATTAGTATAACAAATGTGCAATAGTATACTGGTTTCCATTCAAAGGTCACTTTGACGATGCACAAAAATGAATTTTAGGATAAAAGATATAACTATTTTATATCACTCAAAATCTCATGTGCTTCAAAACTAATTAAATTAACCAACTAAAAAAGTTTTTATGGTTCTAGGACTGTCTTTTTGTTCAATATGTTTCCTATTACACCTGCGCAATGAGATTTTTTTGTCATAAAAGCTCACAGATAAATGACTTAGATCTGAGGGAAGTTGGTGCTTCATTCACAGGTGATCTATAGCTACATGTAAAAGTTTCAGCGGCTCATGGGTACGTCACAGCCTCTGACTGAAAAGCTAACGTGGTTGATATTCTGGAGCGGTCGACGGGAGGACTTGTAAGTGAGTCATCGGCAAGAAGATGCAGCCAATGAGAGAGCAAGAAACAAGCTCAGGACTAAACCCAGAAAAATTTAAATGAACAAGCATATAACAATAAGGAAGGAGAGCTTGATGAAGAATTGATGGTCTCCCCACAGGAAATGCAGCCAAATTTTGTTAAATGAGGGCGAGACCACCCACATATCATTGATGTGCGATAACTGACTGAACACAGACACCATGGAGAGAAACTTCTATTAACCAGGTGAGTTAAACAGACTGAATAACTGGGAGCTGTTTGTGTTGTCTATATGGCAGCATTACTGGAGAGAACAACACATTTATGTGACAACTTTAACTGCTTGATAGCGATCAGTCAGAGGAATCAAGATTTCAGTCCAATGAAAAAGCTTGTCGCATGTAAGCTCAGCCACGTAGTATGGACACAAGAAGACTTTAAAAGTTCTGAATACAAGAGAATTAGATCATGTAGTGTGAAAAAAGCAAGGATCCGACAGCACTGACAACCTTGTGGTCTGAACATAGCTTTAGAGTTGGTTCGTGGTCAGTACAGTTAAAGCTCAGAGAAGAAATTTCGATGCAGCCGCTTTATCCTCGCCAGCTTCACACAGCACTCTCACGGCTTCAGGTGTGTGTGAGACACAGGATGGCAACATAGGCCCCATTTTTTAATAGTCTGCTCCTCCAGGGCTTCTACATCCAGGGCCAGAACATGCACTGCATACCGAGGCATAGTGACAGCAGAGGTAAAATCTGCAGGCGAAATACACACCACCTGGACGGAAGGCAACGCGACAAGCTTGTGAAGCATTCAAACAATCTTGGGCAGGCCTCAAGACGAGCATGGGTAGAGAGGACCGAACAACAGCAAGAACGGGCTTTTCAAGAAAAGTCATCACTAGTTAATTCCTTAAACGTGTGTGTTTTTACTAGAAAGCCATTCTCCAAATGAGGAAGCAGCCCAGTAATCAGTTTAAATACAGATGGAATAAGATGGACACAGCAGCGATAAAAAGATAACTAGAGAAACTCACAGTTGTCAGATGGCAAAGACAATGCTTGTGATCTTCCATCAGAGACATTCTTGGTTTCATCCTGTTGAAAACAAAACAAATTCAATATGAAAATGTCAGGGAGGAGTAAAAAGATAAAAAAGAATATAAGGCAGGCAGACATTCCAGGTTAAAGCCAATTACCAGTCGTGCTGCATAGTCTGGTACCAACTGGTCAGACGAGAGGCTGCTGTCCTCCACCTTGCCTCCATCTTCTTTCTTTATAGTGTTTAGAGTGCAGGGGCTGCTTGTCCTGGAGTGGATTGCTGGCTTCATGTCAACTACTATCACAGAGACAACCAATTACAAACCAATTACACGTTGATATCATCTAGGATGACCGTACTAGAATAATTTCCTGCCTAATAGTCGTCCTACATGGACTAAATTTATCCAGTGATTTGTTTAATAAACTGAAACTAATGCTAATATGGGAGCACTGTTTATTGAACCTAAATAAGTAGTGCAAACAAGCTAATGAATGCAGGAAGGTATCGCTAAGCTAAGGAAATGTCCAACTTTTCAGGTGGCTCTGCAGCTGACTTGCATTACTGCATCTACTGTCAAATCCATACCTAACAATTAATCATGTATCTGGCTGAAAGCTCCACTCCACTCACTCCAAAGCTAAGCATGAGCGTGCACATAAAACAATATTAGACTGTGCCATAACACTGGGTGAGCACATTATCCTGTGTCTAGCAGTGTGAATACCTTTGTCTCTTTGCATTCCTGGGTGCTGGCGCTCCACTGGGCAGACAGCAGAATCATAAGCCCAGTCATTGTGTGCAAGGGCCCTGGGGCTGGAGGGGGGCAAGGAGTTGGGCCTCTCACCGCCCTTCTGGACAGAAGCACAGTCCGGACCAGAGCCAGAGCCGCAAGCAGGGTCGGGTCCAGGCCGGGTGCCAGAGGGAGAGCAGGGGGCAGAAACGGCTCGCACAGGGGCACAATGCACAGTGGCATCTTCATGATTATGGCTGGGAGATGGCCTGTCCTGCCCATCCTGGCTCTCCTCAGCCCCCTCCTCATCTGGATTACTGTCCGTGTCCATAGCCATTGAGGTGTCAGCCTGCAAAACGGCATCATATAATTTCCACATCACATATTATGCATAATTTTGAATGATTAAACTAATATGATTAATGGATTAATTCAAAATTAACATTTAAGGTGCATCTGTGACAAGTTAAAAGCAGGTAAACCCTGCAAGGTTACAAGAGGCTGTTGTCATGACTGAGTGGGACTAATTGTGGGCTGAAGGCGTCACATGAAGACACGCTCATACAGATGTCGGAATTTGACCGCTGTGGTAGTAAATTATTGCCTTTCGGTGTCTCTGTCCCTCTCCGCGGTGCGGCGTTCACTCCGCAGACAGACTGCAAGACCTGCCATCACCAACGTGCACGCAGACTACGTTGTCTGATTGAATACAAGTAGTTTTACCATCTGCACTCATTCCTTTAATCAGGGCGGGGGTTTGTCGACGGCACCCTGGGTGAAAAATTACCTTGTGTGCGACTGCCTGTCCAAGACTCAGCAGTCGAGCACAAGAGCGCACTAAAGCCCGCCCCGCTCCTGAGAAAAGAGTCGCTTGTACGGAATTCACCAAACAGACTGCGTTTCACACAACTTTCACCGAGACACGGTCACAAAAACATCCTGCTCCGAGGATTTGATCCAACAGTGTTTTATCTTGGGTCACAAAATCTGCTGTGTGCTCAGTGCGTCCCCCCCCCTCCTCTCTCTCCCCTTTTCACAGGCCTTGTTGATCGGCATATTTAATAAGAGAAAAGAACGAAAGGCACCGATGGGAGGCGGTTTTTTTTTTATCTTTCTCAAATTTCCTCCAAAGTGCGCATGGAGTTGGGAGCCGCGGCAAGACCTCGCCATTGTGTCTGTGCTCTTCTAACAGAGCGCTTCCAGGGCCGAGCCGCGGCAAAAGCAGACCCGAGATAAACCCGAGCTTTAACTCGGCGAGCATATCAACGCAGCACTCTGACTGGAGCCAGCACCAGCTGCCTCGATTTGCCAGTCCACTTTGACTTTGCATCGGGTCAACGCTTTACAGTAAAAAAAAAAAAAAATAAAAAAAAAAAAAGGAAAAAAAAGCCAGGCAACATAAGAGAGTAACGCAAATGAGTCCTTTATCGGACACGTCAGTCTCTGCGTTTATTAACCCGGGTAACAAGGTTATCCGAGAGAGGTGTCCGTGTAAAGTAAATAAGTGTTTTCATGTATGGCGACACACACGTCTTTCTGAGAAACAAAGTCAATTTGATCTCAGCTTAACCCAAATCGGACAGACGCATCCGCCATCTAGCGCCTGGCGAACAGTTTGCGATCGCTTTACGTTACTTCACTGTTGCCGGCTTCTGCGTGTTTCGTTACTTCGTGGTGCTTCGGTGTGTCTTTAAATACCGCCGCAAGTAGTCAGCAGACACAGAGAAAAGATGCCTTTGCTGCACGGGACGCGATCGGACATGACAGTCAACGTCGACCGTTGGACGTGACCGTCTTCAGCAGGGGTGTCCGACAATGGATCTAGGGGGTTTGACTTTATGCATCGCGTCGACAATCGCCCATCACGCAAAATATACCGAAGCAAATTGCCAAATTTCTATGATGGAATCTTTGTTATGAGTATGATACTTTTTTTTGTCGATCATCATAAAATAAATTGTTAAATGGGACAAATACTGGCATATGTTTAAGTCTTGACGTAACGTGGAAGATCTTAGTACAGCAAAAATATACATGTTAATATGGCTCAGCGACACTGTCTGTGATGGCTGAACTCGTTTTCTATGGATAATACAATCAACAAACAACAATGTCCCATCGTCCCCCATCAGGCTCCTACATCCGCGGTGTTCGAGACTTTTTTTCCCCTTCACCCACTCCCACAACGAAAAGTCACCACGGTTAAAAAGGAGTACTTCCAGTACCTTCTTACAAAGTAAAATAACTATTACCAAGCGCCGGTTGGGGCGCCATTATTCTGAAAGCAGATTTGCTTTACTTCCGACTTAACTCCGCTCGTTTCTCCCCTTCGCGCAACGCCGAGTTTGGGGCTTGAAAAGCGCTTTCTGCCGCTAATAATGGAGGCTCGGGTTGTTGCGGACGCACGGGACAATGCAACTTTTACTTGCTTTCTGTTTGTGTGCTAGCAACACTGTTTTGGACTAGAGCGTTCCAACCGGCGCGACATGTCACACTCGCACCACACGCGCACCTTCTTTTCTTCTCCACGTCGGTAGCGCTCGAGCGAGGTCCAACCGCCGCTCCCCGTCTGCGGCAGTTTTGGGTGCACTTGCAAATCACTCCCCTCACCACTCCCCACGTACAAACAAAAAAAGACTTGTTTTTAAAATTGTATTTATTCAGAAAACCACACCATGTCCGTTTTTAACCCCCCCACCTGTGAATGTAGTGTGATGTGACAGGACAATGACATGTGAGCAGGTTAAAACGTGACTACTGGCACAAATATGTACAAACCTCCAAATCCTCCTCGTCCTGGTCCACGGCACCAAAAGCGCTGTCCCCGTTGCTCAAGTCAGAATGACTGGCTTCTTCCACCGCGTTCCTCCTCGCAGCCGTTGTTAACGATACATCGTCTTTTTTTCTGCTTCTCCGCTGAACCTTGGCGGCGTTCCGGTATGAAATTGAGCCCTTGTAGTTAACTTTCAGCACGGTTTGTTCTTGAATCAGTTTCTCTAGTTCTGCGCAGGTTCGGTCGGGCTCGGACCCGTGTCGTCTCCGGACCATTCGGCAAATCCTCTCCAGGTCCGGCCGGGCTTTACGAGACCGCAGCGAGTCGATAGTGTCCAAAATCCACTCGCGGTACTTGGTTTCAGACATCTTTTTTCGCTCCGCCTGTTCGCTTGCTTTTTTTTTTGCCCTTTTTTCCCCCGTACCTTGGTGCGTCAACCTTAAACGTTACACACGGTGATTTTCGTGAGCCGCGGTCCGAGCCTCACTGAGAAGCGGAAACCTCGCTGTACGCCTCCTGCGTTTGCGTGTGCGCTTAAGGTGGACCGACGGAGTTACAGCGAAAAGTTTCACTCGCGAGGGGTTTTTAAGGTGGAATTTGCAGTCCTGGTCGGGAACTAGCGCCCGCACTCGGCTTATTTGTGCGCCATTGTGCGTACGAAAAAAAGGCGTTTGTCTTAAAAGTTTTAAAAGTACCCAAACAACAATAACTATTAAGGTTCAACCTTATATGAAGTACGTTTTAATTTACACGTGGTCCATTCTTTCACTTTGCTTCACGAGGTCAAACGAAAGCAGCACAGACTAAGTTGGGGCTTCTGCTCCATGTGTTGCCTTCGAAATAATTGTAGAATTGAGAACACAATATAGAAGACACAAATATTTAAAAAAAATAATACAAATATAATCTCCTGTTAATACTTTTACTGGAACTTTCTACAAGGTGAATTACCCATTTCCAGTTAGCAAGTAGCTAACCGTATCTAAATCAATAACAAAAGGACTGAACTTGCCATTGGTTTCTAATAAATACTAACACATCTGTTAATGTGTGGTCTACTACAAAGCTTTAAACACTGGTTTTTCTGAGGCTTATATCTGTTGTATTCCTAAGCACCAGCATTTTAAAACTTAGGTAGGCTATCTTGGACTGATTTAACCATTTGTAGTCATGACAATATCTCTTCCTTGTTTGATCTGTAAATTTGAATGTTCCTTTAAAACATGCCAAGATTTGGAAATTATAGGGTAAATGGCACCCATTCTTGATTATAAGTCGTTCTAAATTATCTTTCTTGGAAATCACATGATGCACATGATGTGATATTTAAGACCAACTCACAGATTTTCAGCAATGTTAAAGTCAGGGGAAGGTCATTTCAGAAACTCCAGGTTGAAGTGTAGTTCAAGCTAGATTTATACACAAACCGGATGGAAGAGTATTCAGAAGAAACCTTACCTGTGACGTGTCATCTCATGTCCACTAAAAGCAGTCTCTTCAGTGACTGTCCGCAAAAGGTCAACGGTGTAGAAGATGAGTCAAGTTTATTCAGATGTTTTGCATACTCAAGGTGAGGACTGAGATGATGCTTTTAGGGATGTGCTGCAACCAGTCCCAAAGAAAACACAACACTGATAAAAAGAAAAAAGGACAGGTATGCAAATGACCCTCAGGCAAATCCCAGCAATGAAAATTGATTGCCTTAAAAAAAAAAAAAACAGCAAAAAATGTCAGTCAAAACTCTTTGAATGGCATATACAACCACTTTGAATACATAAAATAAATGGCAACATATCATGGATATGGACCCTATCCTCACCTGGTACAGTCAGCACTGCAGCTATAGCTCCATATAGGCCATTTACTAAACGTTATCTTCTCTCTTTGATGTGTTTGTTGGAGGAGATATAACCTTAACAAATATCTAAATACAAGCCCAAATCTGCCCAGGCTTAAATTTTTTGCATATGACTCTTTCACTGCTGCATATAAACGGAGTGCTTAAAAGGAGTGCATTATAGGCTTGGAACACATTTGGAAAAAGGCTGCTGATAGCTGCCTGGTAACTGATTTTATGCTGCCACAGGATGAACACACTCCATTATTCAGGTGTTCCTGCCACCCTCTTATGGCCAGGACAGGAAAAAAAAACATTGAGCAGCTACCATCACTTACCAATTTATGTACATGTTCCTTTTATCCAATAATGAAAACAACTTAAAATATCTGAGATAAATTTGATCAAAAGTACATTTTTGACATTCTTGGGGGAAAATACATTGAATTAGGAGAGAGATTAAATATAAACCAGGCATTGTAGTCTTAACAAGTAAAACTTTATTGGAATGATACATTTTGCAAAATATTATTTGTTTATATTTTTTCCAACATACTCATTGTGTTCTAAGGGTATCTGTCAAGTTCTCCAGAGGGTAAGATAGTTAAGACTGTCAAAGGCAAGGATATACAGTATTGTTTCCCAAAAGGTACAATAGACTACACAAGCACTGTACCCAGGTCATGAGGAAAAAGATTATTGTTCTGTTTTTTGATTTTTTTTTCTCCTCCTTTTTTTGAAAATACAATTAGAAAATATGAACGCAAAACATCTCAGATGTAAAAAGTGTTAATGTCTGAATAAAGTGTGTGGAACTTGATGAAAATAGAAGGCAAACAGGAGACAAAGTTAATGTTGCACAGAGCAGTTGATAGTGAGAAGCTGATAGAAAAAGAATTAGACATCTGATGTGAGTTCTTTTTTTTTTTTTTTAATGGGAAACATAGTAACAAAGTTTTCAGTGTCTGAAGTGGATCAAGTGGAGTTGGCCTCTACCCTCGAACTCTGATTAAGTCATTTTGCAGGACAAAGACGAAAAGATATTTCATGTGCTCTCTTCAAAGTAAATCTTTAAGGTTTGAAAGAATTAGCGCAAATGAATTAAATAGATTTGAAAAGGTGTGGCATGTGCTTCACTGTTTTTCAAAGACTCGACAAGTCGGTTGGTGATCCACTGCACTGTTTAGTGTGATTATCCAAGAAAAAATAAAATCATAAAAAAACAAAAGGTCAAACAGCAATGAGACCGCTAGCTCCGGAAACGATGATTTCTAAAAATGTGTCTCAGGTCTGGTGGAAGTCTTGCCATTGGCCTGCTTTTACCACATGCAAAAAAAAAACCAAGCTCACCAAAGAAACATGTATTATAAAAATACACATCATGTTCCCAAACAGCATCGAAACATCTGCATTTCAAAACATTCAAAAAAGGTATCCTGTGTTTGATCTCAATTACATTAAGACACTGCCAAAATAATTACTCAAGCCTACTGAAATCGTTAAGTCAAAAACATTCTAAAAATGTCATGTTACAAGACTGACAAATAGATTGATGCACATCAAACAATTCACAGAAGCTTTTCAGTGAGATGGACAAAGTCTAGCACCTAGGGCCTGTGGAGGGTGGGTGGGTGAAAAGCTTACATCCTTCAAACCAAAAACAATGTGTTCAGTCAACAAACCAGCAATAAGACTTGGTCTGCGATTGTCTTGCATCCACAGAAATAAACTTTGCAAAAAGGGGGGAGGGGGGGCGACAGCTTCAGGAGATCTTCCTTAGTTTCATTTGTTACATAGAAAGCTGGAAAAAATGGAAACCAAAACACCCCAATTTCAAAAACAGCCTACAAAAATTTGGTTGGACTGCAAATCTGCGTGACAGTTTTACAAGTTAGGAGCATTAAAAGAGAGAGAGAAGGGGGGGGGGGGGGGGTCAAGTTCAGTTCCAATTATCTGCAAACCTTTGCACTGAGTGTCCATCTCAACATTAGACATCTTATCCACAACCTCCGGTACCTCAGCTCAGATAAAGCACAACGCTCTGCCATCTTTCTTTAAAAGTGATATTGTACAAAAATAACATGCACATGTTGTTGAAACATTTTGCTACGGTTTTGCGTATTAAAATCCACCACCACCATAGTTACATACAGATAACTGCAATGTTCTGTCTGCAAATTTGGCAGAATTTATATATTTATTTATGAAATCTTAATTCAGTTTCACAGCTATGAGACAATGCCGAAAAAGATGGATATTTCATGTTCTCTATCATATATATATATCAATATACATGTATAAATGCACTATGAATTAAATAAACAATAGTCAGGAGTGTGACCACAATGTTAGCAGCTGCTAAACCACAGCTTATTAACCCACCCTTGAGCACTAAATAACACACAAGCACAGAGATTGACATAAAAAAAGGACAAAATGATCACCAATAGGATTCTTTTTTTTCTTTTTCTTTTTTAAAATGCTCTAATAAATTCAGCTAAGAGAAAGACAGACTTTAAATGCAGACCCCACGTTTACTTCTCACAGGTCTCCAAAGGAGTAAGACCTAGACGAAGCTTACTGCGATAAATAATTTTCTGATTTCTCTGATCAAAGAGGTCACCACTGCTTCAAACGCTAGCAGTAGAGTGCATCATCTACCCAATTAATCATGCCACATTGAGCAGACAAAGGCAGGTGCAGAAAGTTTTCAAGCTTTCAACCAAAAAGGGCCGATGCCATCACAGCCATAACTCTGCACCAACGTGTTCGACACAGTTTTCCAACCAGTTGGCATTATGATAGGCACATCTGTTGGACTTGGTATTGCTTGGACAGATTCAGGATGGAGAGATGGAGAGGGAACCAGGCCGACAGGAAACAACAGGCACTCTACAATCATGGGAGAAGCTTGTAGAGTGGACCCGTTCGAAAAAGGAGCCTGACAGATTCAGTACCTTCGCAGAAAAAAATCAATGCCTCAACCTTCATACACTGAAAATGTGTCATTACGCCATCAGAGATACAATTCTAGCCGAACAGCCACAACCTATGCTTGTTCTTGTCGAGCCCCTGTCAAAAATGCAAGAGGGATTTTCTTTTTCTTTTTTTTTTTTTTAAAGAAAAAAAAAAGGGGGAAAAATGAACAGGTAACAGTTGAGAAACAATCAGAAAAGGCAACACTGCTGGTTCTGTAGATCTTTCTTCACTTTGCCCTTACCCTTTACATTTGGGGGGGATTTTACATTATTTTCCTCATCACAAATAAGAAAGTTATCAGTCCACCCTAGAGCTTCCTGTATTCAGATCCCCTTCAACTTTCTAAATCTCTGTCTCTCTCTCCGCTACTCATGGTTCAAATCTAGAACTCAGCAAACTCCTTTGCACACTTCTCGTTGAAGGAGACTCTTATTTCCTCTTCCTCATAGTCATCAAAGTTGCTTGTGTCACCAGGGCCTTTGCACTTGGGGATAAAGGGAGCTTCCACCTGGAAGACATAAGACTAAAATGACTAAAACTGTACAGTGTGGCCTAATGGAGAGCATGCAGCTTAAACCGTTGGTTTAAACTGCAAAATGTCCCAAGAGGATAATTCTGCAATATATCCTGTACACATCAACTTAAATGTACTGGACTGGAGTTAAATGAGCTTCTATAATTTAGAAATAACACTTGACTAACCATCTGATCAAGTGTGGCTGTTTACCTTCCCTGAAGCTAACACATACATTTTAATGTCTGCTGGCAATTTTCCTTACTTCTCAGAATGAATTTCATCAATTGTCAACAACAAATATGAAGTTGCTGGATTCACTTGCATCTCACGTAGGCTGAGAAAGTAATATTGATACTAAAACTAAACTGAAGATTTAGCTTGAATATGATGTCATTCTTACTGTTTTTAAGAGTAATTTTCCTGCATACCACTTTCTTATTATGTGTTTTGATAGACATGTAATAGCCTGATCGTGTCTATGAAGCTAATTTTTTTTTTCCTTTACAAATTGTTACTAGAAGAAAGCTGGCCTCACCTTCCTCTGGTAGATAGCAATCCAATCAGTGGTGGCAAACCACTTGTGGCCCTTGATATCATTCACTCCATTCCTGAGGTTGCCGAAGCGCTTGGTCAGGTCCACCTGCAGCAAATTTCTTAACAGATCCTTCAGGTCTGAGCTGAAGTGTGACGGGAAGCGAACCTACAGACAGTGAATGCAACGTGAGTGGATGTTCTCAAGCCCAAAGGTTATGTATCACATAATCTGTTTCTTAAGACGACTGCAGGACTCCGTCTTAGAACCGTAAATTAGTGCTAGCCAATGACTCGCTCTACTTATGTGGTGTTTTCAGCTGAGGTTTTTATTTAACAGCCAGTCTAATATTCAATTACACATATAGGCTTTGAGCACACAATCACACGAGTTAATCCTCTGTCAATATCCCCTAGACAAAACCTGTCCTTAAAACTAACAGTGGAACGAACAAATCCTCATGGTACCAAGTTGAGCTTACTTATCACACTACTTTTTTTGGGGGGGGAGGAACAAAAACGAAGGTTTCTTCTCTTGTTTTACATTTCATGTCACATCACACTAACAAGCACTTTTGCGATTTCTTTTCCTCCTTAATTTGCTGATGAAGGCAAGCTCCAAATTAAGGTCAAGCAATCAGAAACCAAAGCAGTCTACAAATCACATGTCTTCAAAGTTTAAAAGATTTAAGTTATTCAGTTAAAAACTAAATAGATGCAGTTTTGTAGAAAACATTTGCTCACAAAAGGCAAAACTGACCTTCTCTAGTTTAGTTTTATTCTTTACACAACCACCCCACAATTCATTAGGGAAGCATCAAGCATTTTGACAATTTCATCACCAATAAAGAAATATCGCGAACATTATAAACTGGATTTGTTCAAATGATCTAGATTGAATAGAACATCAATAATGACAAAGAAATATTTGGGTAACTTGCTCTGACTTACCTTCCCTGATACAATCTTTTCGTAAATCTGAATGGGCTGGTCTGCAAAGAAGGGAGGATAACCAGCAGCCATCTCATATATCAGAACTCCCAGAGCCCACCAGTCCACTGCTTTATTGTAACCCTGAAAAAACACAAAAGAAACACCATTAGTTGGATCTTAAAACAAGCCTCTCATGCTAGAATCTGGCAGGCAGTGAGCAGAAAAGACAGTTAAATGATCCCACGTTGATCTGACAGCTCCCACGCTGCCACTGTGGCATAATAATAATTAGGACTGAGCTCAACACTTACTTTACTGAGGATGATCTCTGGTGCCAGGTACTCTGGAGTCCCACAAAGCGTCCAGGTCCGGCCTTTCACCCTTTTTGCAAATCCAAAATCTGTTACCTAAAGAGTGTACAAAGTGCACAGCTCTGGGCACTGACCATTTTCTGCAAGAGCATGTTTGTAAAGGCATTTGCAAAGAAATTGTTGATAATAAGGGGGGGGGGGGGGATTATTTGTGTAATCCTTACCTGGATGTAACCCTGCTGGTCAATGAGCAGGTTCTCTGGCTTTAGATCTCGGTAGATGAGATCCAGTGAATGAAGGTATTCAAAGGTCAGTACAATCTGGGCTGCGTAGAAGCGGGCGTGTGGTTCACTGCAAAACACAGGAACATTAGTATTTACAGTTAATCAACACTGCCTCCAAATACTTAGGCTAAGTTACTCTAAAGTCAACTTACCTGAATCTACCAATCCTCCTCAAATGTGAGAACATTTCACCCCCAGGCACATACTCCATCACCATATACAGATTACTGTTATCCTGCAGAGACAAGGAAAAAAACTTTACTCTCCCATTCAAAAATGCCTCAACCAACAAAAAGGTCAACAGGTACAAAGACAAATACAACACACTTAAATACAAACCTTAAAAGAGTGCTCCAGTCGCACCAGAAAGGGAAAGCTGACAGCTTGCAGGATACGTTTCTCATTCAGAGTGTGTTCTATCTGCTTCAGCTTCACTACCTAGAAAAAAATGTTAAGATGTGATGAGACTAAAAGGGTTAATATCCAAAAACAAACAATCAGTGGCTATTTGCTGACATACACATTAATGTTTCATGTTAAGTGACGACATGTAACATCTGTGTGTTTAGGTGAGAAAGTCATCTTGGCTTCTTTAACTTGGGGCACATTCACACAGCCACTGTCTGGTCCGCTTCCACGAATAGTCCGGTCCCTTCGGAGCACATTGAACATGCATTTGGACTCTGGTCTGCTTGTACACCGGGGGTCTTGGTCTGCTCTGGTCCGGTGTGTTGACAGTGGGAACGCAAATGGATCATCCAGTGGACCAAACACAGGAAGTGACGTCTGACACGACGTACCACAACATGCCGCTGCTCGTACTGGGCAGATTCTGGTGACAACTGCATCAGGTTTTAATACCGCGGCAAAAACAGAAACCCCAAGACTGAATGATTTATTGTTGCTCCATTGTTTGCTTGCAGTGAATGAGCCATTTGTGGCCTTGGCCAAAAAATAAGCTGTAATTTCTTCTTCTTTCTTACCCCCTCCTAACGAGCAGTTGTTGTAACTGCACTATGTGGTCCAGGCGGTTTGGTCCACTTGAGTGAGGTGCAGTGTGAAAGCAAACAAAACCACACAGAAGTGTGAAAGTTTTCAGAATTCTCCGCCCAATCAAACGGTGTGTCCCCCCCCCCCCCCGACTATTCTGGTGTGAATGTGCCCCGAGTTTGCCAAAAGTAAAATGATGCAAACATTCTTTGTCACAGGCATACGCTGAAGAACCATGTTTTTTTTCTCTCTCTCTGGCATCATTCACCATATATACACTTTACCTTCTGTTTGTCAAGTATCTTCATGGCAAAATGCTGGCCCGTCTCTTTGTGTTTAACCAACATGACTCGACCAAATGAACCAGTGCCTAAGGTCTTCAAACGTTCAAAATGGTCCAATGCTGCAGTTTGCTGGAGGGGCGGAAGAAGATGACGGTAAGAAAAAAAAAAGAGTACAGAAGATTCTTGCAGATGCATACAATGATGAACAACATTAAGTTTGAACAAATTTTCCTAAATATTTCATCAATGAAAATGCTGTCATGTTAATCAGTTGTATTTTCAAAGGAAATCCAGTTGTTTTGATGTGAATTATACATGCTGTATTTTGTTTGGGGTACTTTAGATCTGTGCCCATGGAATGTTATATGTCTGCATCTGTTTCAGAAGAGCCCAGCAGAGGGTGCACTGCGCCAGTAAAAGAAACAGTCACAATCTCATTATGTTCAGGCAGAAACATGTTCTGCCTGTCTGAGTGAATTGATAAGAAAAAACTAAAGTTTTAACTTCAGAGCCAATGTAAAATTTGCAATCATGCCAAGCGGTTTAATCTCTTACAAAAAGAAAGAGGGAAAAAAAAACTGCTTCAACAGAAATAGGAGTAGTCACATGCTCTCTTACCTGTGCTGGATTCTCCCATTTTTTCAGGAAATCTTCTTTGGCTTTGGCAAGAAACTCCTTCACTGCAAAAAGAAACAAAGTATGTTTTTTTTATCTTAGTTTTAAATAGTGGACCCGCCCGACTCTGATCCTTGAGGCCCAGAAAAAGACACAACTTAGTGTTCTGCAGTAAATCATCCAATAAAAAAATGAGTCAGACCAGCAAGTGAGCATAAAAAAATGTTCATCAACTATGTTTTTTATCATCCTATGAATTTATAACAGCAACCTTCTGCTGAAGGTTTGCATTTAACCGTCTTCTCGTCTTGGGCTTTCTACTCCTCCTGGCGGCCAAAGATCATAACAGTTTGTAGCCTAGTGTTACATGGGTGTGAATTAAATCAATGTTTTTGAATAAAACAAATACTGCTTAGGATCCCAGTTTACCCAAAAGGTAATGAAAATTAAGTCCTTGCAAAATATTCAAACATGGCAACAAAAAAAACAAAACATAGAAAGGCACAGCTGCATCGGCCTGATGTAAACATCCTGCATGGGAGTATAAACCTGAACCCTTTTTGCAGTTTGGGATTTTCATTTCCCATTTTTCCCTTCTTCTGTTATTTTATTTTTTCTGCATGGATGGAGCACTTTTGCATATAATTACAACACACACAAACTAGTGTACGTTTTAATGAGAAAAACATATATTCTTAGCTTTTTGTGTGTGTGTGTGTGTGTGTGTGTGTGTGTGTGTGTGTGTGTGTGTGTGTGTGTGTGTGTGTGTGTGTGTG